>JARDWD010000810.1:0-78351 GCA_029034505.1 Ornithoptera priamus
AGCTCTTAAGCCGGCTGTTATGTGGACCGGAGCCCGCTGCATCCTTGCACTGTGTACACACACCACCTAAGCTTAAGAAATTTTACGTAAATTATATATCATTTTCTTATATGAATTCTTATATTATTATAACACATGGTAACACAAAAATAATACAACGAAGAAGTCAACAAGTTCAGAATAACCTTTCCTATTTTTCTAGCCTTCGAAGTATGTCCTCTTTCCAACAAAGAAAATTCGGCCATAACGTAAAGCTACGCCTAGCCACACAAAAACAGGAAAAAAATTACATTTCTAATTGAATACTTCTGAATTCCTTCTGAATTGAATTCCTTACTGTCGAATAAAAGCCTATCCTTAGTTTGTTACATATAGTTTATAGTTTTGTTCTTGCAATTCTTCAATAATAAGTCTCTGTAACAAACGAGAACAAGTATTTTGTGAAGTTTTGAAAACATCGAGAAGCCGGACGGAATCGTGTCAGATGAAATAATTTATGATATAATGGAAAATTCGCGTATACTACAATATTATACTTCAAAGTATTAAGATAGAAATGCACACACATTTACACCTAAATTTTTTTATTCTATTCGTTTCCATTTCGCTTACGTCCCATTTCTAAACAAACAAGGGATCTCTCTATGATCACATGATGTTTCTAAAACTTAACAACGCATTTCATTCAAAAGTAAAAAAAAGTTCATTATTTCAAAATTCAGATTGTGCACATTGTGTTTATGCTAATCGAACTTTATGACTTCTCTATGTATAATAGGTAGAAATCAAAAAGAAAATTATTGTGAATATAATATAATAAGTCTACTTCTATATTTATCTTACTATACGTGTTTGTATCGCAGATCGATGTGTTTAAGACGAACATTACAATGCAAGATGTGTGTATCAAAGTAACGAGATTTAGACATTAATTTAAACGCTAAAAATTACTGTTTAGATTAACGAAAAAAGAAAAAATTGTCATTTTGACACTCCACTGAATTAGATATCAAACGGTATCCTAAAGTTATTCAATATTTGTTAAAGATGACGTTTACAAACAAAAGCATTCCCGTGGCTCTGCTGTAAGACGACGAACCTGGAATATCGTGGAGGTTTTAGTCGGTGCAAGTCCGACACAACTTGTATTTGCCTCCGCGAAGACAGAAATGCGAATGCATTTCCCCCTCGTAAAGCAAAAAAATAAGTAGGTACCACCGCAGCTCCTATTTCTGCCATCAAACAGTGATGTGAAAACATTACTGTGTTCCGGTTTGTTTGTTATTGTAGCTAGTAAAATTAGTGGGGTAACATTGAACTTCTTATGTCTCAAGACGACGAGTACAATACGATATAACGAATATCATTCTAACTATCGCCATGTTGTTGTGGGCAGATGTATCTCTTACCATCAGATGAATATCTCATTGGTCTCGTCACTTCGTCGAATAAAAAGATAATGGTTATAAAAACTTTTACCAACAAGCGTGGCCCTATGGTCGCGGATTCGAACCATATATATCTGTGTTAAAAACAAGACAAGGGGATATTCACTGCTCCACAGACGCAGTTAATACTAATTTAGTTAACTAAATACTATATTATATATGCTCCTTCTAAAAGACAGAACAGAGAGACTACACAAAAATAACCTTTTACTCTACAAACAAACGACCAAATCTCATTAAAGTGAATGGCATTATATTGAAATAAGAACTAAGAAATGAAATTGAAACTCTTATAAGAGAGTCTTAGAAACAACTGTATAATCAGCTTTGCCTCGATTAATATCATCGTACCCGTCGGGCGTAGCTCCCGGTCCACCTTTCCGATATTGCGAAGACAAAGAACTAAATTGTTTCCATCATTTGTTGGACTTTTGTTTTCGATGGCTTACTTTGCGTCATCAAACTTAGTACCCATATTGCATTTTAATTAAATAAAAATTGTACGAGTATTAAAATTATATTAAGATACGATCTATCACTAAAGTGAACTTTCAAGCTACACAATTTAATTACATATGATTGATTGATTCTTTTTAACTTTATTTACTGTTTAGCGGGGGACCTTTTTATTGACATTTTACGTGATGGATAGCCATGACTTATAGTGTTGTAATTCAGAAATATTAAAGCTCTTTTATAATATACCTAAATACATTATTAGCACTAATATTACAAAATTTTATTATAAATTTTCATTTACGCATTATTGCACCCTTTACGGTAAACATTCATTAGTATCGGTTATCATACCAAAACAGAAGTGTTTTCATTTTGTAGAATACTGTCTAAGACAAGCCATAAACTTAAATTTACCATAGGAATAACAGTTGAAAATAGTCAGGCGTGTTCAACGAGTGGTATTCAACGTTGGTCCTGTGCCAAACTATACATGCAGGGGTAATGTAATTGTTTGCTGCTACGTCTAATGCACTTGTAATGACAGACCTATCGCTTTGGAAGCTGCCGTGCAAAATTAAAAAAAAATTACAGTATTATACTTGTCTAAAAATTCGGCTGAGATGAAATACAAATATTATGTCTTCGTAAAATCACTTCCATAAACAACTTTGGACTTTGTTAATATTTAATTTTTGCTTTAAAATTAAGAATTTATTACATAATTTAATCGATAAAATTAAACAATTGTAAGTCCTCCATATTGTTATAGACGTAGCTACGCTTCTACAAAAACAAACAGTGGGAGCCCAACAGTAAATAGAACAGAGGGTCCACCTAATCCATAACTCATAAAAATGAACGAGCGATCCAAACATCGACTACAAGGACAAACACGCGACGACAAACAAGTCTAGTATCTACCTACAAATAAATAGTACTTCGACGTCATATTGAATTTAGTTGGGCCCCTTTTGTATGCTCTGGTAATGCTTTATACACAGCCAATCCTTTGAAATTTGATTGAAGGTGAACAAACATGCATGCAGCTATCACGGAAAATTTATCTCTTTTGTTCACCTGTATTGTTTATTATATGTCAAATTTTACTAGTCTAAAACAGAAGGCTGCGAAAAGGCAACTGACAAGGTATTTTCATTAGATTCAGCACTGTAGTAAAAACTTAATAAACTTCTACTAAAGAATTTCTAATTAGAAAATGTAGCTCTTCACGACATAGCAATATTTCAGGCCCGTGAAGGTATTTCCAATAAAGGACTTTGCCAAGTCATAATTCTTCAAAGTAACGTGTAATGAGATGTGGATATTACAACATTCTTATAAGATTGCAGGAGATGAATTCATTGAAGTAACAAGACTTTTAATTGTTACTGTAAGGATACTTTGTCAAGTTTAAATAACTTGAATTTTTACAGGTATAACAAAAACTAAATTATTAGTTAATTACGAATTTCGAAGTATTATATTGTCAATAAAAAAAATCAAGGAATCTATGAAACTATTTTAAATAAGTGATAACTTAAAATCTATTATAAATATGAAACATATTAATGAAACCCCAAAGATTAAAATTTATTCAGACTATGAAGAGATTTATGTGGCGTTAGTAAATGAAGATTCAATAATGATATATTAGTAATTTATGAAAAAAAATACAAGCTATAAGCGTCAAATTGACACCCTCATCCTTAACATCGTGACATACTAAGAGTTTTTAGCAAAAAGAATAATTATTATTTTGATATTGTTTTGTATTTTAATTAATTTATAATTATCTATAAAAAGAGTCATTATCTTTAACCATAAATACAATATATAAGAGAAGCAGTTTGCTGTTCATGTCTCAACAAAACAATTTAGTAGCAAGAGCATCTAACATAGATAAGAGGATCAGAGTGGTCCCTAATAGTTCGCTACTTTAAGTCTATCGACAACGTGCACATTGTTACACTTACCTTGTATGTTCACAAATATAATCAGTTCAACTTGTAAAAAAGTAGCAAAACTTATTCATATATGAGACAACTTCCCAAAAAATCTATTTTAAGCATTTTGTGCCTCACTAACCGGTTAAAGTTGTTGCAAAGAATAAAAAAAAGGATTTCAGTGATAAAGTTAAAAGACATATTTTTATACAGCACAAAACCTGACATGGCAGCCCGTTTAAAATTACCAACAATTTTGTTCTTCAGTTATATAATATTAGGTCCTTACATTTGAAATTAGCGTTTTGTCGTATTACCACTTTGATCTGAAATATCACGTCTTTGGTTAAGAATTCCAAATTCAAATTTATAAATTCATTTAGCTGGTACATTTGAGTTTTGAAAACAGCCATTCATTTGTTTTTTCCTCATTATATTTTTCTTTGGCATCGCTTATTACCGCACAATGGAAAACATGAAATAGCGGTATATTTACGAGTACGAGTTCTACTGTGGCACCAGTGCTGTAGATACAACTCGAAGAATTAATAATGTGTACGGCGCTGGTATCGCAAAAGAAAGCACGGTACGTTTTTGGTTTTAACGTTTTCGTTCTGAAAATTTCAACCTTCAGAGCCAATCCTTGGACGGCCGGAGACTAAAGTGGAAAATTAAGAGTTAAAGGCTATTGTGGCAGCGGGTCCATCACAAAGCACAGAGATAGCTGCAGGCTTTGGGGTAAGTTACAAAACTATATTAATCAACTTGAAGCAAATCGGGTAAGCAAAAAAACTTGAACGGTGGGTACCTTATGAATCGAGTGAATCGAACTTGCAAACGCGCGTCGACTGCTATGTTACTTTCCTTAACCGACACAATAATGAAAGGATTTTAAATCGAATCTATACTTGTGATGAAAAGTGAATACTGTACACCAATCGGAAGCGCTCGTCGCAATGGCTACACCCTGGAGACTCAGTCAAATCCTGCCCTAAACGGAAATTGACTCAGAAAAAGTTACTTGTGAGTGTTTGGTGGACTAGCGCCGATGTCGTTCACTACAGCTTTCTAAAATCTGGCCACACGATTACGGCAGATATCTATTGTTAGCAACTACAAACCATGAAGGAAGAACTAGCTGCTAAACAATGCACATTGGTCAACCACTCTAAGCCACTGCTGCTTCACAATAACGCAAGACTACACACTGCACAACAAATAACCACTAAGTTAGATGAGTTACAATTGGAATTACTCCGACATCCACCGTACTCCCCGGGCCTTGTCTCAACAGATTACCATTTTTTCCGAAATTTCAGCAACTTATTTCCAAACCGCCTTCAAAGAGTTTATTGATTCTCGCTCCTATGGTTTTTTTAGTAAAGGAACTGCCTATGAGATGGCAAAAGTGCATAGATAACAACGGTGCATACTTTGATTATTTCAATATATTTTACCAAAAAAACATTGACTTTACACACATACACTTACAAAGTTACAAGTAAGCATATAGCTATTACATTATTCATGAAAATTATATATTAGATACGTACTTATATGTCCTATAAATCTATGGCTTTCTGAAATAACATGCCGATAATTTCTAATGCAGCGGATATCAAAATTTACATAATACGGTTGCGTATAAGGAGCGATCAACGCCTTCAAGCGGTGCTCAAGTGTGCTATCGCCTGGAGTGAGTCGACTTTCTGAAAGTGGTCACGTAAAATTTTACGTTTGAGCTCGGCATCATTCCACCGACAGCTCCAACCTAATCCAATCAAAGGCAATGGCATCGGACACGAGTGACAATTTCGCTAGCCGGGCTACCGACCGCACTACACCACCATTAAATATTTTTGCGATATTCAAAAATCTTTAAAATTTCTTGCAATTTATATTCTATAAAACTTCAATCTCCACCTTTCTGTTCCAAACTAAATTCAAAAATTATCTCTCTCTTTTCCTAGCAACATCTTACCTCTTATCATTGTGTTAGCTTTTTTAGTAACCTCTTCCATTTCTCTGTTCGAGGCACCGTCATCAGTTACTTCATCTCTGGGTTTCTACAGAATAGATAAAATTACAGTACCAAATTTTCAACGTAGGCCGCCTCCTTCTTATTTGACCATCGAAGCCTATTTACTTGAATTTGTACTCAAAATTTTGACTTGTAAAAATTTTAAACGTAATTTGCTTTAAATGTAATCTTCTTTTGTTAATAAGTTAATGCCAACGATTTCTTTGTAATTTTCAGATTTATGACGCTAATTTATTAAGAACCATGAATTAAATATTTCACTCTCGCTTTACAACTCGAACTAACATAAATTCAATCAACACATAATACTTTTAAAAACCCTATTGACAGCCTATTGATTCAGAGCTGAACTTAGTTATTCCTTAACGTTAAATATACGAGTAAGAGGCATTTGTTATACTCGCCACTCCTAGCATGCGCGTTGGCGAGTACAGTATGCTAGTAACGATCACAGGAAATGCTGATGCTTTTTTCCTGAAATTAGTCCTCCTTGAGCACAATTTGCGCCCCGACGGTACAGTGACTGTAAATATATTCTAAACCGTCTTTCACACAATGTTACTTTGTATTGCAAATTTTTTAAAAGTACTACGTCATTATCAAAATAATAATATATACGTAACGGTTCAATTTATGCAAAGGTATTGGCAAACAAGCTTTAAATATTCCAGACGAGTCCATTGCAGGCGGCAGCGCGACGGCGGCGAGGGCGGAGTTCCTTCGTGTACCTCTCGACCTGCACTCCTTACCGGGCAGTTATTAGGGACCGTAAATAATAGTAAGTAGAAAGCTTCTTGCCTTATTTTATTCAACAGCTCCTCGTATTACTCTGACCTCATAAATCTATGAAGATATACGTTCTGGTAATATGTCGGAGTTTCTTTTGTTTTAATTTTCTGAAATTCTACATTATTATGATTAAGCTTCACAATTAATATAATATTATAATGTCGACACAGTTAAAAAAATCGTTAAAGTTAACAAACAATTTAAATATTCACATGTTGTTTTCATATATACAAGTTGGTCGGTGCTCCTATAATTCGTAATTTAATTGACTGTGGCAAATTTTCCTTTGCAGTGTTTTTTGTCCTTACTGGTGGCAGGACTCTGTCGTCAGAGACAGTCTAGATAGGTAATACTACAGCGCCAATTTTTGCCGTTAAACGGTAACGCCAACATTACTGTGTTCCAGTTTAAATGGCGTTGTAGCTAGTAAAATAACTAAGGTAACGAGACTTAACTTCTTATGTCTCAAGGCGACCACCACTATATGTTACTGTCTATATCATCCTAATAACCGTCACGTTGTTATAAACAGAAGTACTACCTACCAACAGGTGAACCTCGAACTCATAAAAAATATATACTATGTAAATGATAAGAAAAACTAACCAAAAATATATTTGTAGTAAGTAACAAAGCGGTAATTTTTAAAATCGTGCTGTGAGAAGATTTATGGAGTATTAATAAAACGATTAAACTAAGCTATTCATGGTAATCTGAGAGCGTCGCGGCGCGCGACAGATGGTGACAATTTCAAAACTTTGGTGACGAACGCCTCAATCTTACCAACTAGAATCTACTGAAGGTTTATACTTTATTTTTGTTTCTCAGTAAAATTTATAACAGACAAGTTCTTTGACTGTTCTTTTTATAAAACTGAAGTGAGCGGCACTAAAAGAGTAACAAAGAACTAGCGTTAAATGTTTTACAATTTTGCTTTTTGTGAAAAGTTCAAGCAGCTATTAAACTTTTATTTCAGTAGTCGAGTAATGATAGGCACATGTCTAACGACCGTAGACGTCAATCGGTGTCCGTCGTTTGATGAGTCGTCAAAATTACTTCCTATGTTGTTAAGTGCAGGAAATTGTGACTCCTCCATCGACACACCTCCTAAATGCTAAATGCTTTTAACTCTCAATATAACTACCCTAATACCCATACCCCCGGATTTAATTTCAATGTATCGTACACTTTAACTTCGAAATTTTAATATTCTCGGTGTTTTCCAGTGTTTTTTTTAATGTTTTATTTTTTAAGGAAACCTAAAGCAACCTTCATTACGTTGCACTAATAATGAGGTTGCTAAGGTAAAAGTAAAATTATACCTTCGATGATAATTGTTACTCATGTTTGTATATAACATGTAAACAAATACGTATATTTTCTTTTAATTATCAATTTCTTTTGATGTCTTTTCGTTCTTCTCTTCTTAAATTAAATTAAAAAGCGGTCGCCTTCTTTCTTGACCTCGGTTACAAATACAAACATAAACATTATTTTAATACAATAGATAAATCTGCATAAGCGAATAGTGCAAACGTGGTTCTGTGACGAATTTTGTATTTTAAATTCTAGAGTTTTTATTATCATGTTATTTAGTAAGTGTAATTATCGAATAAAAGCACAGTTATCTCTAGCAAACGGCATAACTTGTCTACGGACTTCAACAAACCTGCTGAGATTCAAGTTTCATCGTGTACACGGGTTTATTCAACAAATTATATTACTTAGATAAGAAAATGTTTGAAAATTGTACTAAAAAATTACTAAGGTTTATTTATAGTGAACTAAGAAGAAAATCTTTTATTTTAACAACGTTTAGTTGTGGTATCGCTTATAACGTTGTTAAAATCAAAATTTATTGTCCATTTTTAAAGCACGTGTAAAATTGTCCCGTGAACGGATAAATCCCCGCCAAAACGGTAAATGGTGCCCGGGGCAATATCTCGGCAACAGCAGCTGTGAAGTAATGGCGCCGACACTTTACGCGATGCGATTACGACCACCTAAACATTCATTACAAGTAATGTCCGTCATTTATCTGTCTTAATCACTGTGCGAGCGTTTGCCCTCTTTTGCTTAAAAATATCCATCAGAAAACTACTAGAATTACATTACCATGAAATAACATTAATTTATATGTTACAAAGTACATTAAACTTTGTCGGTATATAGTAGTTCCATTATAGGACTAGCAGGTGAACAACGCTAACTGTTTCACGGTTTAATCAAGCCCCAGCGATCAGGCAAGACAAATAGTTAGCTCATCTGCATCTATACGAGTCGGAGCCACCGCAGCCAACAAACGCATCGATATTTCAACCCCAACCCTTTCTCGGAATTGTATAAAATAAATAGTGTTTTTGCATTTACTCTTAACACCGATCTTTGAGTTTTGAATTGAACTAAAAGACTTGCCATACAAATTGGTGAACATGTAAATGCAGCGGTAAAATGGGTTATAAAAGGCCAGTGGTACTGGTTGAGAGCTCAATCGTGCTAATGGGAAGAACCACAAGCACAGTCTCCGGGGGACACACTAACTAAATATGTAACGGTTAGTCGGATCGGCCCCGATACACTTACAGATTCACATGGACCACACCGAGTTACGAGTACAGATTACGCTATCAACTAGTTCCTCAATGGCTAATAAGAAATCAGTGATCAGACGTACAAACAATTAATACTGTTCGTAAAAAATAAAATCATAATTCTCAATTTTATATATGTAGTATAACTTATTTATATAACTATATTTACATAAAAGCTCTCCAAAGTAAAAGGCAATAACCGAGTACTATTCTAGTGGTCACTAGTACATTGTTCTTGTACTTACGAGGTATATAAAATTCGGGGCTAAGACGATTGACACTACTGTATAACTTTACTATAGTATCTAGTTAGATGCTTAAAAAAGATATGACAAGCATCCCGGCCAAAAGATTTTAAATATATTTATCATAAAATAATATTTTAAATCAATAAGGCGGTAATCATTTAAAATTTTTTCGCTTGTCGTTTTGGGAGCCGCAAACCTAGACCGCCCAACTACACTCAATATCAAAAGAATTTCCTGGAAGTGCGAGTGCAGTAAAACAACTTTTGAGCCTTATTTTCTCGTTCCGAAATTGCAGTGGTTTAAGCGAGATTTCATTTGTATGGAAGCCGGTATAATCTGGAATAATACCGCAGTAGCGGCGCAGGCCTTCAAAGACGCCACTCGTCCGCGCCGCAGTTGCCGCCTGTAATGAGTTTTTTATAAATGCGCTACACATTCACACACCGCGACGATTTCCACTGAATTTCACGTAGTGTAAGTGCCATTCAAATTATAGTTTCTATTCATTAAAATGTCCTTTTTTTGCGTTCAATTCGTTCTGTTTGAGTACTCAATTTGGAATAATAAAAGTTTAACCGTAATCCCCTTTTATCTTCGACAAATATACGCGCGCTCCTAGCTAGTGTGCGGAATGAAATCCAACTGAAGCCGTCTTGATTACAGCGACCCGTGCGCCATTCCACGATCCAGAATTGGACGGATTATGAGGACTTTAAGGGCGATGACGATTTGAATATGAACACCAGAGTTATTTTGGAATTAAATGAACACTCCTCTCTTGAAAATCTCTTTCATCAAAGTGGAAAAAAGGTTGATTAGGATTTCTTTGTCATGTTTATTTTGATAATGGTCGTCGAATAAAATGCGCACTTGTGGTGTGCTGTCAGATTATTACTTTTCTTTGTGTAACAAAAAGTGTTTAAAAATTTGTTCGAATTATTTTGTGTGGATTTTTTTCTCGTCAATTAATGATATAATTTATATCTTATGACATCCAACTCTAAGTGAAATAAAACATTATGTAAAATCATTAAGTACCCTTCATTTTAATAAAATAGGGTTTAATTTATTTTTTTCGTATACGCATAAAACGTAGTAAGTCTGATCGCCAGAGAGGCACGAACGGCGACGTTGCTACTACGAACGGAAGGAAAGCGTTGCTAATTACTCGCGTCGCCCCAAGCGCAGCCAGTGCTCGCATCCTGCTGTGAAGGGAGGCGAGGAGGCCCTACTCGAACGGAAACGTACATATTTATTACATATGAGTACATATTTACATTTTATTCGGCTTAATATGTTGCTAGCTAATGATGACTTTAATTAAATGTCATGTATAAAATTATCAAAATTATAAACGTACCATAGATTTTCTGAAAAACTAAAAGCACTGATTGAGGTCTACAATATATAGGGTCATAGGTTATCTTTAAACTTCGATTATAATGAACTATCTTATACAAGCTTATGATTAATATCAGTAATGTAGGAATTTATAACATTATTGTTCACATCCTTGTCCCTAAAATATCCTTTATATTTAGAATGCGTAAATGTAAAATTATTTCGTTTATAGATTTTAAGTACAACGATTAATTCGGTATAGGAAATTAAAAACAAAATTAATCAGATAAAATAGTATAATTTAATAAATTTTGTTAAACATTTGTCACTTATTATAAAAGGTATTTATCATTATTAACCCAAATTTAATAACTATTTGCTAAAATTTTTTAGTCGATTATTTAGGAAAAAAAATTACTGCAACATACACAAACGACTTTTTACATTTATAAACAACAGCTGCAAGTGACGTGGTGCTGGTAGGACTGTACTATCATAAATCGTCTAGCAAACATTACTGTGTTTCGGTTTCAAGGATCCTGTAACTAGTGGCATTACTGACGTAACGAGACTGAATATCTTAAGTATCAAAGCCACGAGCACTATCTGGTGCTGTGAATACCATTTTAACTAGCGCGACGTTGTTATAGGCGGATGTATCACATACCATTAGGTGAAATTTCAACTCACCTTGTCGCTTAGTAGAATAAAAATAAATACATAATCCTAATTGGCCGTTTAGGACAAAGACAACTTATTTTATATGCAATTAAGTGAAGAGATGAGCCGGACGTTCACCTCATGGTAGGTATTACGCTTGTCCATAATAACGTGACGCTAGTTAGGATGACATATACTACACCACATTGCGCTCATCGCCGTAGACATAAGGTGTTGAATCTCGTTACCCCAGTAATTACACTAGCTATAACGCCCTTCAAAACGGAACACAGTTTGCAGACTACAGTTTGGCGGTAGAAATAGGTGTTGCGGTGGTACTTACCTAGACGGTCTTCAGCAAAGAGACCTACCACCAGTATAGTATAACACCGGCATTCTCTTGTGTCGGAGGCCAAGACTTACTTTTGGCAGAGGAGTAGTAGCATCATTAAATTTTCGCTAAAACTCATCAACTTCCACTTTTAAAGTTTTATTTTTATCGTCAAATACCTTAAGCTTAAATATTAGTGAGCAATATCTTCTTCTACCTCAAATAATTTTTATCTCGATTATTTTTCTTTACATTTTATGCTTTTTGTTTGAATTTTTTTTATTATTTTGATTCACTTTAAAAGCTAAATTATTATCAGAAGAACCTAGGTTTATTGGCAGTTAGTTTATATTGAAACAATGTGATTAGTTTTTAAATAATATTTGGTACAAATATAATAGTAGACTTGTACAATACGTAAAAAAATTACAATACCAAAGGTAATATCTGGTAATTTGTTAACAGCGGTTGCAATGCAATTAACGCTGATTATATATTAACGCCGCTTTAAATTTTGTTACAGAAACCATATAATTTTACTGTTTTATGAATACAAAGTATAAAGTATTTTAAATATAAAAAAATCCATCGAAACTATATATACTATTAATTAAATACTTAAAGATATAATGAATAGTGTTATTATAAAACTTCTCAGTAAAGCTCTGTATTCGTAATCTTGCGTTAGGAATATAGGACAGAAAGTTTTACCATTGAAAATCGATAACAAACGCATCTAGGACGCCAAGATGAGAATTTAAATAATCTTTGTTTAATAAAAGCGCAACAGCAAACGCAGCGGAATGGTTTAATGAAAAGTCTTCGCAATGGATTCATAAGCAGGCAGCGAAAGAAAAATATAAGGGTACCAGTAATTTGTAGGTTCGGTAAGCAACACATCGCTGAATAAGCTACAAAGCCGCGGCAGGCGCGAACCGCCGCGGGGCAAGCCATTCATAATATTGTAATAACGGCTTCCACCAGCAGTTATTCCGTGCTTAAACGTTTTACTGCGGTCATTATCTACCCGCTGAAAGGATATGCAAGCGATAAATTGTACAGAGCTACCTACACGTACATATAATACTTATCTCGAAATCTAACCGAGGCGGGAGTCTTTATAGCGGAAATAATTTATTAAAGTGTAATTGATCTGACCGTATAAATCGTGCCTCTACTCCTTCGTTTTGCGTTTATTTTGGCATTTTGATAATAATCCTTTTAGGATTATTAGTATCAGCGCAACGCTCAGCCTAACGAAAGATATCTTAAAGTACACATAAAGGGGACGCGCCTTTCTTGCAGTAATAAAGAGACCATTTAATCGAAGCTTATCTGCCCGGAAGCATTCATTAGATGATTGCGCCGTTACTAGCGGACTTTGTTAGGACTCCACCCAGCAATACGATTCAATTCGTAGTTATAAAGTATATTTTTATATTTAACAATTATACTTTATTATTGAAAGTATTAAGCGAAACAAAGTGAAGCCCAGCGCGGGAAAATATTGACATGTTTACGCTTTGAGCATGGCTCTATTTTTCATTATTATTTATTCTTTTACTTTTAGTGTATTATTTTATTCGTTAGTTAAACGCCAACCCTATTTAATGGGGGTTAACATATCCATAAATGGCATTCGCTTCAAAAAACTAGTTATAGTAGTACATTTAAAAGTTTTAAAGTAATATATTAGGTCCTTACATATAAAATTGGCGTTTTGTACGAGAGGAACATAAAGTAAATTTTTTTGGTAAAATATATTTAATTAATCAAAGTATGCACCGTTATTATCTATGCACTTTTGCCATCTCATAGGTAGTTTATTGATCCCTTTACTAAAAAAACCATAGGGGGCGAGAATCAATAAACTCTTTGAAAGCGGTTTGGACTGCCGCATCGGAGTTGAATAGGTAAATTCCTTGTAAGAAGTTGTCCAAATTCCGGAAAAAATGGTAATCTGTTGGGGCAAGGTCCGGGGAGTCCGGTGGATGTCGCAGACATTCCAATTGTAGCTCATCTAATTTAGTGGTTGTTTGTTGTGCAGCGTTTGGTCTTGCGTTGTCGTGAAGCAGCACTGGCCTAGAACGATTGACCAATCTCGGTTGTTCAGCAGCTAGTTCTTCTTTCATGGTTTATAGATGCTGACAATAAATATCTGCCGTAATCGTTTGGCCAGATATTAGAAAGCTGTAGTGAACGGCACCAGCGCTAGTCCACTAAATACTCACAAGTAACTTTTTCTGAGTCAATTTTCGTTTAGGGTAGGATTTAGCTGGGTTTCCAGGGTTCAGCCATTGCGACGAGCGCTTCCGATTATCTTACAGTATCCACTTTTTATCACAAGTAATGATTCGATTTAAAATCCCTTTTTAATTGTGTCGGCAGAGCAAAGTAACACAGCGGTCGACGCGTGTTTGCAAGTTCAATTCACTCGATTCATGAGGTACCCATCGTTCAAGTTTTTTGCTTTCCCGATTTACTTCAAGTGCATTAATACAGTTTTTTCACTTACCCCAAAGCCTACAGCTATCTATGTGCTTTGTGATGGATCCGCTTCCACAATAGCCTTTAATTCTTCAATCTCCACTTTGGTTTCCGGCTGTCCACGGGGTTGATTCTGAAAGTCTAAATTTCCATAACGAAAACGTTGAAACCAAAAACGTACCGTGCTTTCTTTTGCAACACCAGCGCCGTACACATCATTAATCCTTCGAGCTGTTTCTGCAGCACTGGTGCCACGGTAGAACACGTACTCGTAAATGTACAACTATAGTTTTCCATAATCGGTAATAAGCGACGCTAAACACAAAAATTATTAGGAAACTCGTACTCGTAAATATACCGATATTTCATGTTTTCCATTGTGCGGTAATAAGCGACGCCAAAAATAAAAATAATGAGTAAAAAACAAATGAATGGCTCGTTTTCAAAACTCAAATGTACCAGCTAAATGAATTTATAAATTTAAATTTTGAATTCTTAACCAAAGAGGAGATATTTCAGATCAAAGTGGTCAGTACGACAAATTGCTAATTTCATATGTAAGGACTTAATATAATGCATAACATTATATCACATTGTTTGTTTTTTGTAACTAACACCACAAGCAATATCATTTTCAACCTGGGAAAAAGCCCTTTGAAACATATTTTATAATATACAAAAGCCATACTGATTTTTAGTAAATCTAGATAATTTTATTAATTCAGGTATAACGCAGACAAATTATGTGCATCACATCATTTAAAAGTTTAATCACTTATAAATATAAGGTTTGTAGTTTTGTTTAAAAAAAAATCTTATTTTTATCTCATTCTTTTACCTACTTACAGTTATGAAGAAAGAATCAAACAAATATTGAACCATAAGTAATAATAACATTTAACTACACTCGATGTTCGGAGGGATGGTTGAACGGACGTGCGATGAAAGTGAGAGAAAAACCTGTTTAGAACAACCTCTCAATTTATCGTCCTATATAAACAAGACAAGAATGTTCGCGTTAAACTTAAGTAAAAGTTAATAAAGCATTTATCTATTATTGGATAATAAAATAATATTCATACTCATCGTGGTGTCATTTTTACATTTCTCTTTATCTGAATGAAATCGTTGTAATCTCGTATCGTCAATCGTATTATACATATATCTATTACAAACTTTTAGTACACATGATTTTTTCATTGTAGAAAAAATATTATCAATTTCAATTAATTGTTCTGATAAAAAAGGAAGAGATTTTAAAGTAAATTAAAGAATATTTAAGGGCATATCATGACCGGTGTAAGAATAATGTTATATATAATATTGGTAATAAATATATGTAATAAACAATGAGAGCTAGTCTTGATAAACCGAGATAACTGACTTGGGCATATTATAAAAAAAATCTGAAATACTATGATCTCCAACTGATCCTTAAAGATAAAATTGGAAGAAAGCGCGATGTTGAGCAATAAAGACATTCTTTTCCGACTATTAGGTGAGATAAACTTCTCTGTTTTGGGCTGTTGTTTTTAAATAAAAATCCATGATATTATCAATATTCTGATAAATGAAAGACCTAAGAATGTTTATGACATTATTAAGTCAGTTCCTGCTAGTCTCCTTTTTCAACTTCTAATTTACTTTGATGTTACTTCGGATATACCGAAACTAATTTTTGAACGTTTTTATAATAATATTTTGTAAAAATAACTCGATACTATGCCAGTTTGGAATTTAATATTATTTCTGCATTAACACCAAATAAGTAAACTGAAAGATTCTTGAGTAGAAACTAAATGAGATTACCGCCCGTCACATGGATTAACGACATGGTGAAAATCGCAAAAAAACGGACTGAATGCTCTTAAAATCTATGAGAGGAAGTTAACGATAGGCCTATACAATAACAATGAAGATATTGAAGACCCTAAAGGTAACTCTGTCTACATGGCTTCCGCCCAGAAATAGTGCAGGCGTTACTGTGTTCCAATTGAATACATTGTAGCTAGTGAATTCATTGGAGTGTCAGGATTTCACACCTAACAAGTCTAGATACAGCTCATTGATTTGTTTGGAAAATTATTTCAGGTGAGATGTATCACTTATCATCACTTTTATTTAAGTCGAGAATCTTAGAACTTGACCATGATCTCACCTAGTGTTATATTGTGATGTAGTCTGCGGCAGTAAAGCATACAAAAATTAAAATGTCTCATTCATTCTTTTCTTAAAGACACCCAAGTCGTATTTAGATGGGAACAAGGTGTATTTCATTTTTATATGATGGTAGAATGCTTACCATCATTCGAACGTTTCGCAGACTCAGTGTATAGCAATACAAATAGGCCATTAAACCAGGAGGCAATCGATATACAAAACACAAGGTGAGCAATTCAAAAGCGGTGCATAGCAGAGAGCGCGGCGCGCGAGTCGCGGCCGCCGGCAGGTGGCTTAAATTACCACATTTGTTACACGTTTACACGAAACTGTATCAATATTTCATGCGGATTTACACGAGCCATCGCGGCCTTTGTATTTTGCTGTCCGAAAAATTTCCCACCCACGATACAATTAAGCTAGTATTCACTTCAAACTAAAATCTTACTAGAATTTAATTATACAACTATCAGATAGTTTTCTTTGTCTTTTTCAATTCCTTTATGATCAATTTTATTCATACCTTACCTTTAAAGATATATTGGAAAAACTTGGAAAGTACCACATACAATAATTATAAAATAAAACAATTATAACGTCTCAAAGAAATAATATCATGAAATCAAACGATTTACTCATCTCACCCGATGTACCGATGTACTCTACTAGACATAGGTATGTTGCGCATCAATTATAAGTTATTTAAAGAAAATGTTACAAAAGAAAAGAAATATTATAACAAACAATGTTAAATGGGTATAGAATTTGAAATAATAATTCTTTAAGTCCCAACGTTTTTCTCTTTCTGTGGTTGCCGCTCTTCTGTTCGAAAATCCGCTAAGTTGAGACCGTCTGTGTATAAGACACCGAAACTAATATTTCAATGAGACTGCGGCGCTGAAACCCGACAATGACAATTCACTCAAACGTAAACGCGAACTATTTCCATAAGAAAGGCACTGCAAAAGTTTTTCAATTTTCAAGTGACGCAGGTATGATGGAGAACTTTGGCTTCGGACGCACTAGCTCCGACGTCTTATTCACTTTCATGCAAATAATAACATCCTACCACATTGAAAATCGCAAATATCTATTTTTATTTGTTCGGAACGATACTGTGATATCTTCAGTTTTTATTATAATAGAACATACAATCCAAAATACATTATAATTCAATATACAAAAATAATCGATTAACTTTGAAATCTCCGAAGATTTTAATTGTCTATTTTGTAAGTACAGTTGTATTCATGCTAAAATTACTACCAAAACAAATATAATCAAATCATTTGAGCAATAAACCGTTTTATTTAAATATACATTTCAATCACGTAAAAAAAACTTTCCGAGGATCATAGTAAATTTCTCATAATTGATAGGCTAAATGGCAGGATGAGAGCGGACGCTGACAACATTATGCAGCATCACGCCGGGATCGCGGGGATTGTTTCCTAAAACAGAACCAAGAGGCAACAACGTCTATATTTAACGAGAATCCCGTCTAAGTACTTACATTCATAATCACATCACGTAGAAGAATTGTAAGCAAACAAAGTACTTAAAAAGAACATTCATAAAGAATATCCTTTTTCACTTTTATTGTTTACGAAACTATATAACATCCTAGATTTAATTGAAATACAATTGTTTTAAAATCTAGATTTTCACATCTCGTAATATTCACAAAACCTTTGATTCCTGTGATATGTAATGTGACTTTATCTAATTACCAAATACCAAAATACCAGGGAATGTCTAAACATAACGATATCTGATAATGGGATTATTACTCCTTTTAATAAAAATAAACTTGGAGTTATATCGCGTTTATTTTACTATTTATTACTAATACTTCGTGTGTTTTACAGCTTCTACAAACACGAGAGGACTGAGGCGAGGTAAATCCTGATCTTGTACTAATCATGGAGCACCTTCAACTTATATTATTTACAATTCGTTCTAAACTCAACGAACATAACTAAAAATATCTATATTATTGTTAGTTTTTAAATTATGTTATCTTCATCTAAATATCAATAACCATAGATTTTAATAATAGAATATTTAAAATAATATGAATTGCTAAATAATCACATAATTAAATAAACATTTTGTATTAGAAATTACATTAATAATTTTTAAGTACTTCTATAATAAACGGATATCTATCATACTTGTCTTTATGGTCATTCGCCGGAATTAGTTATCAATAGTTCTTGTAAAATGTTATAATATTTATGAAAATAATCAAAATTTTAATCAGAATTAAGCTCATGTCATTTTAAGATTCTACTATGCCGGTTAATATACTGCACTTGATTAAGTTCACAAATAAAAAAAATAGGCCAATATAAAAGCTATAAAAGAAATACTTATCATTTGTCCCAAATCACAGTGAGCATTTCTTTTTACTATCTCAAAAGAACCGACGTATTGTCCCCGAAGGCTGACATTTATCTACTCAATATAACTTCGATGAAAACATTTGATGTCATCTGATATGATGTCATAGCCATGTCAGAAATCTTTTGAAGCTAAGTGACACGAACAATTCTCTTTTATACTTTACTTAACCACATATTACAGAATATATACAGCGAAACTATTTTTTTTTTCATTTATATTTGTAAAAGACTTAAGAGCGTCATGATCATCATGTGTATCGTCATATCACCGTCCTCGAATTTCAGTTAAACTTATAGAAGCTTTTATTATGCCTTACCGTTATCTTTTAATGAAACTCGTCAAAATCGGTCCGACCTTAGCAAAAATTACTCGGAACAGACAAAGAGATACATATTTTTATATTACATACCATAATTATATTTGTGTAGATTAATTACAGGCACCCTTTGTTTCAGATTCAGAGGAAACCCGAAGCCGTAATCAGATGAACTGGTCGCTTTTACGTGACCACTGCAATTTTAAGACAACTAGAAATTGGATTTTTTTACAATGATTAATCAATAAATGGGTTTTGAGTACGCCGATACCACGTAAATCAAATAATCAAAAAATATCAAAAGGTGCAGTATATCTGCAAAATATATCAGTTAAACTTTTTACCCACGTACCTTACTTCTAATCAAACTACATAACGCAGACTAAAAATCTTACCCTCAATTCAGAATTAGAAACCATTCGTTTTCCGTAATAACAGAAAAGAGGCCGATAATGAATGTAGATATTGGGCAACAGAGATTACCTACCCTCATAGGACATTACACTGTCCTTTCACCCCTATCCTATAAAAATGGTTAGTATCTACATACAACGCGAGTATATTTTAACGTTATAGGAAAACAGTATCAGCGAGATGCTCACATGGTTGTCAATTCACACAATCTTTTCACAGAAAGGAGGTGCAATCGTCTTCTTTGGTTAATTATCATAACGCTTATAATACTAGTGTTATACTTATGTACTTATGATACTAATAGAATTTCTCTTTAACTCAGCAATTTCGCTAGCTATAGAATCTCCAAAACGAAATCGCGGACTATAGTTTGGTCGAAAGTGACGGTCGTAGCAACCATACCTACTTACAATCTATAAAAAAGAGATTACCTATACTTATTTAATATTTACCGTTTTAACATTTGTTTAATAACAAGTTGAATATATAGTGGTCACATTGGGAACTTCTTTATCCGTTTCGTCCCATGAGGGTCGTAAGAGTTAACGAACAGAATTCACATTTTTAACCCAATGTTACCCCAAATGATGACAAAGAGGATTTATTATTGTTAATTTTATAATTTTGTGATTATATAGAGTTATAATTATTAAAGGTTATAATAACTATATAATAGATAAGCTATTGTTGGGGCCATGCACGAGCACAATTATCAAAGTAATATTCTTTTAAGGTATATGTTTAAATACAGAATTTATTATTCTATACCATCCTAAATATGAGAAACATTATCATCAACGGATTGACGTCTGGGCATAAGTAAAGCTCTTAAGGATTTCGGCAACAACCAGCCGCTTTCAACAAACCTCATAAAATAGCTTAGAGTCGCCTAATAGTAATTTTGTTTGGGGCTGTCTTAGCGTTATTAAATCAGAATTAAGGAGATTTATGGAAGTTATGTCACCGATATAACCACATTGTTCGTAGGACAAGTGGCGACTGTGTCGGTAGAAGCTGTATATATATAAGCTCCGACTAGATGGACCGACGAACTTGAGAAGACCGTAGAAGGTTGCAAATGCGTGACGAAAAGTAATATTATTTAGCTAAATCTTAAATTTTGTAATAAATTGTTTCTGTTTCAAAAGCAATCATCATAATATGTTTATATCCGACAATCGAAAAACTGAAAAGGTATTTAGAACATACAAATAATTATAACAATAAGCTAACTTTATTTCCTAAGTAAGGTTAGGAAATAAAGTTAGCTTATTGTTATAATAAAAGAATAGGAAAAATTATGTAAGCATAATTTTTCCTATTCTTAAGCATTTTTTAAAAAAATATATTGACCCTAAATAGGCCTTCACGAGTATAGGCCTTCTCCAGCTTTTGTTTTTGTACCAAAATATGTGATTTTCACGTACTTCGACATTGCATCCCATGCTCCTTAACTAACTGAGACTGGTATTTCTTTTAAAGTTTATTTCATGTCAAGGACCTTACAATACAAGTTTCAATTCACAGAGCCTTTAATTTTTTTCTCTTCACTCTTTTTCGTATTTGCTGGGAGATTATAGTTTTTTCCACCAAGAGAACCAGACAGAAGAAGCCGGAAGCACATACAAATATCTAATTTCAAAGATATGATTTTCAGTTTTTAAAATATTATCTGAAGTGTATTATATATCAATTTATTTAGGGATGAGGCTCTTAGTAAGTCTGCTATTTTATTTTTTACATGCACCATCTGTTCCATACTGGCGAAAGTAAATTACGGTTGTCACTCATTTATGCACAGATGCTAAAAATATATTTAGAGGCAGTTGATACATTATAAAATTCGACCTTATCTTACGAAGGCTTCACAGGTATATTAACATATTTTTCTTTATATTAATATATTATTTTCTTTATATTCATAAAGCTGTTTAAATACTGTTTGTAATGAAAAATTAACGGTACAGCTAATCTTATATTATCAATCACCCGCATTAAGGTTTTATTGCGGAGTCGGTAGTTATAAATATGGGAGCTGGAGTATTTTAGTCGGGTATGCTTCACCGTCTCCGACCTCATTGTCACTTAACATCATGCGAAATCGAGGTCAAGTATTATCCCAATTATAGTTAAAAACTTTATAATAATAGAACCCTATGTCGCGAACATGATCATTATAGTTTACTTAAAACGACAATTCGAGTTGCGTTCGGTGTTGAATAATTGTAGTGTTCTTACAGACGTACTGTTACCCAATTAATTGATATAACAACACTATATACAAGAACATAAACAACTCGTTTCATTTTGCTTTTATAATCCTTTGTTAACCAATATGCTTAAGAAATAAATGTGTATTTACTCATAAGGACGTACTAGTTAAGCCGTAATAATAACAACATTTCGATTAAAAAGATTAACAGGCTAAGTTAAGTTACCGCGATGAAAGTAAGATAAGACGATTCGAAACATCACAATGAAGGAAATATAATTCATAAATAAATTATTAAAAATATTTTTTAAAATTAAAGTATAATGTGATACGTCTATTTTAGATAAAACTTTATTTTTTTATTCTACGAAATAATTAGATGAGTGAGACAGACGTTCACCTGAAGTAGTGTTAGTTAGGATGGTACACACAGAACGAAATTGTGCTCGTCGCCTTGTACCATGAAACAATCAAATTAGTATCTATATGCATAAAACTAAAGTTCTAGGAAAAAAAAAACTTTTCTATAACATGATATTTAAATTATGATTTTCATCAAAATACTAATTATTATATTAATATCTTATAAAACATAATACTAAAAGTAATTATGAGGATAACATATATCAATGAATAACGTATTATAATAGTTTGCATTTCAAACAGATATAAAATTATATTTGTATGATCTATTGCTCCAAACATCTTTGTGTCTAAAAATATGACAACCGTGAGTTACTTTCCTCCTCTAGTGTAGGAGGTTCGAATATCTTCACCGCCACTTTACCCTCGACTTATCATAAAAGATGACTATAGAAGAACGGTTTCAAAAGTTTAGGCCGTTTCCGAAGCTGTGTTTGTCTACCAGCAAGGCAAGCGATGGATTTATTGTAGATATGAATTGGTTTCCCTGAACAGGTACCTGCCTTGTCGTAGCGGTAGCACTTATTAGTTGTTGCTTGGTCACCCATGGTGAAGCTAAGAGGAATTTAACTGGCCGACCTGAAGGATAGGGCCAGTTTGAAATGGACGCTCCAGGTGAGCTCCGTAAGCTCACTTCGAATTCGTACCGGTGAGCTGCGTGGGCTTGTACTTCCCACTACAGCCGTGGTCGAGTCGCGGAATGAGAGGAGTGTCAGTATTGCGGTTTGCGCTCTCCTTCCACATCTGGCGGCGGAACCCAATACCAGATCGAGAGAGTTTTCTCTCTTAACTCCCATGGCTTCTGGGTGACGGATTCGGGAGGATCCGTTGCCCAAATGAGGATAAGAGGCCGAATGAAGGCGCGCCCCTACAGAGGTGGAAGGAGAGCGTGTCTCTACAAACGAGATGGCGATGGTTTGCGAAAGCTTTCCCAGGGCCTCACCGTAAAACTACGAAGGTAGAACATCGTGGAGGTTTTAGTCGATGTAAGTTCGACATTACCTGTCTTTGACTCCATGAGAACAGTTATGTGAAGGCTCCACGTATAAATAAGATAAAGTGATTGAAATTAAATTAAAATAACGATGATTTTAGTGCAAATGTTATCAAATATCAATCTTGTAATGTAACCATTAAGGTTTTTCAAATATCCAGAACAATGAGTACAAGTTCCTACAAGATCAGAGATGTGATAATCTTCTTAACAAT
Source organism: Ornithoptera priamus (assembly GCA_029034505.1). Taxonomy (NCBI): domain Eukaryota; kingdom Metazoa; phylum Arthropoda; class Insecta; order Lepidoptera; family Papilionidae; genus Ornithoptera; species Ornithoptera priamus. Next base: position 23,479 of record JARDWD010000810.1, read on the forward strand.
CATATAATCTTTTAGATCGAGGATTATAAATGTTATGCTATAACATATTAGTTGACCTGACATCGGCCAAGCGCCTCGTGTTGACATGGGCGCAACCGGATTAATTATTAACAAAATTACATGAAGCCGCCAGTTAATGATAACGTTAACTAGAATTCATAATAAAGAGGGAGCAGCTGTATCCAGAGCATATCCGAGTTATGTCCCGCGCGAGACAGGCGTCTGATTAAAAATGCAACTCTTCAAAACGAGATGAAATCGGCACAGGCGTCTCTCGCGCACGAAGCCGTCAGTGTTGTTGTGAAGCTCGAGCAGAGAGGTCTTACAATGGCTTCGCAGCAAGCGCTTAAAAACTTATTCCGGGAGTGACTGCATTAAATGAAAATTTAATTTATATTGAATTAGTGCTCCAGCTTCACCGTGGCGGAAAAGGCACTGGAAGAAATACATGAGTTGGTAAAACTGCTTTTTTTATTGAAATTTTTTTTTGGTTATATTTGTACTAAAGTTTTTAGGTTAATTCTTAATTATATACAATTAACGCCTAAAATAATTTGTACCTGTGCGTTCGAGAACACAGGCAGTTATAAAATAAAACGTTCGTACTGAACGGCAGGAATGTCGGGATCGCTGGCATTTTATTTAGGTGGAAAGCACAGCGATATCCGCTCCGGTTCTATTTTCGCACTATATCGTTTATTACGAGGGCCGGCCGAGGCACGAGGGCGCCGCGGGACTCTCGCGGCCACTCCACTGCCTGATATTATATTCTGGAGCACGCCCGCCTTGCCTCGCTTCACGCCAGATATTTCGAGTGTTGCTTCTAGCACCTATGAATTTATCTAGTCACAGTCTGAGAACTCACTCGGTGCAGCCGCCTGCAACGTGGAACATAGCCTTTAAAATACGATACCAGTTTTAAATACGCTACGGATTCTTTCTGGACTAACGGTTACGGTTCTATTATTTTTCATAATAGCGTATCGTTTCTTGATTGAATTTGTCTTAAACATCCAAATTAAAGAAGTACGTAAGTAATAATTGTAATTAAGTTATTATATTAATAATTTACTTTGTATTGTTTAGATTTTCTTACTGGTGACGTAGTGGTTAGAAATGTAAGGTTACAAAGTTGCAGGTACTGGGTTCTTTTTATTTTTCAGGTTACAAGAAATATGAATTATTTACATTCTAAATAAACAAAATATTAGATTAAGAACTATACGTCGCAAAATCCATTATTATAATTAAAAGTAAAACGAAAGCATTTAAAATTGTATAAAGATACTACGGTAAAAGCTTTAGCAAGTTGCCTATTGTATCGGCATGGAGAGCCACAAAGACAAAAGACCTGTGACGTTGACAGGTCTAGAGGTACATTGTACCTTTAGGAGTCACGTCACAGGCCTTCAATTGACTTTGAGGTTGTTATAACGTATTAAGTAAAATTGCTCCTGCCCAAATTGAACAACACATACCTTTACTTTAATCAAAATCCCGTTTAATAATCATATGCAATACTAAAATGTACACTAGAACAATAAAATTATAACACTACTGATTGGCTTCCATAAAAACTAACATTATAACAGCAGTTAAACGGTATAACTGATCTTGTATATAACACATAAAAATTATAGTTTAAAAATAAACTAAATAATTAATATAAACTTTTCCAAGTTTTATGACAATAGATCTAAGTATTAGGAACAAATTATACTTATCAAAGTGTACCTGTATTTTTTATACTAATATAGGTATACAGAAAATCCAATTTACATGAACAATTTTGTCTCAGTTGTTGTCCATCAACAAATACAGAGACACGAAGCGAAAATAGCAACAAAGTGCAATTCGTTGCTCCAGTCAGAAGGCACTAATGAAATGAAAACTATTTTCAAATTTTCCATTCGTTCAATCTGAATCTTTCCGAAATAATATTTTACTGTAATTCGAGTATTTTTATAATGCATACATTATTTATTTTCATCGGTTTTAAAAATGTAACGTTTTTATAATATAAATGCCATAAAATTACTTTAATCTATGGTAGAAAAACATCGCTGAAAGGTTCATCACAAGCCTGCTTTGCTGTTTTTATGATGTAAAGTAAAAGTTACTATTAAAAACTATGTATTTAACTTTTTATTATATTCATAACATTTTATTATCCATCTCATTAACAGCGGTGCTCGTATATTTTAATATTTTGTTTTTGTTTAATTCATATTAAGTTCGCTGCATGAAGGTAAATGTTTAAACAGCTTAATTGTAGAATTTATCAAACACTGTTATTCCATGTTAATTAATTACTGTATACAGAAAACATCTTATCTCATGTAATGTTATACTTTTACTTATTTCTTTTATGTTTCGACTTAATTCAGTATTGTTTCAAATTTTTTTATGAATTGAATAAAAATACAATTGTAATAAAATTGTGAATTGTACAAGTATGACAGTCAAGTATACTACCTATCAAGTAACATGATTCGTATCTAGAATTTTACTAACAGAAATTATGGGTCCTCAAACGCTAAAACTAATAAAACCAGTAAATATTATTTACATTTATTATATGGACAATCGAAAATATAGCAACTACATACTTTTTTGTTGTACCCATCAAAAAAAATTTGAAAATACTTTCAATGAAAAATTATATTATACATACAATTTTCCGTATTTCGTGTATTAATATACAAATGTACGTAGATTAATTTTATTGATTATCAAATCAATATAGCCCAAAGTGTTCACTTAACTCACGTTAGCAGTCCATTAATTTGTAATTGACATTAGCTGTAGATAATTGTACGTTACAGGATTATAGCGAATATCTCAATAATCCAGTAACAAAGAGATCTATTGAACGCTATGAACAAGGAAGAAGCGGAAGCGAGCGCAGGCACTATTCATGGCTGGGGTTTCACTCCTACCGGAGACCCACCGGCCGCTTCAGTAGTATCAAATGATCCACCCAGAGCAAAATGTCTACCAGATGTTATTACCAAAGGCTGGAAAAGAACAACGCTATATGGAATCTTAGTTTTGTTAATGATCCTTATTTTTCTCAATATTGCTCTAACTTTATGGATAGTTAGCGCGTTAAGATTAAGTATGGTGAGTCAAAGTACAGGTACTTTGATTTTTAATAATATTGATTTAAGATTTTTTCTTCATATGTTAAATTAATCTTAAAATTAACACTAAGATAACTAAAATAATGATTAAAAGATTGCGGAATTATTAATGATATATTTTTTTCATATTTCGAAAAATGCTGGCGGTAATGGTATTTAATTTCGTTTCAGAAAGGTGTCGGGCCTATAAAGATAGTAAAGGATGGAATACAGCTTGAAGGACAAGCATGGATAGTAGACAATCTAGTCGCCTCAACGATAACGTCACAAATCGCTCAACCTATCACTTTGCACTCATTCCGAAATTTCACTATTCTTGTTTCAGAGCCAAATCACGCAGAATTAGCGAAGATGCTTATAAGTTAGTAAAAGCTATTATTTTAAAATCAATTAATGTATACCTATGTACTTATGTGTATATATAAAAAATTTATATACTATTTTATATTAATATTATGCATAGTTTTCAAGATATATTCTTTGATGATGAAGTGCTGCAAGTCATTTGACCGACTGAGACAGCTTATCGGATAATGAACTTGTGGATCTCGAGTGCGCGGTGGCTTTAAACAATCGCACTGAAAACTATTTTATCAATAGCAAGAAAGTATAGATAGCGTATAAAATATATTCGGTTTGATTTACAGAGAGAGATAGCATTGAATACAGCGGGAAAAAATTCGAAGTGTACGACGCTAAAGGTGGCAATGTGTTCCGTGCATCGCGCGAGGAAGTACGGGTATTTGCAGACGCATTTGCCGTCGATGGCGAGGGAGGCCTTACTGTGAATAGCGCAATCCAAGCGCCACTTGTTCGCGCCCCACCCAGTTCCAAATTGCAGTAAGTCCATCTACTATTGTACAGTAGAATATCAAATCAACATTTTATAAACTGACATACATCGTAAAAGAAAATATGTACGTAATAATAAAATATATGATTATAAATTTTTCGTTACATTATAATTCTAAATACGGAAATAGGATATACCAAATAATTTCAAGTTAAGTAAAATAGCTAATATTCTACAAATGTTTAATTATAACGTAATTATTAGTTTGGTAGACAGATAATGCTTTTAGAAAAGCGGTGCCTAAAATAAACGTAAAATCGACGACTCATAAATCATCATCAACATCCGGTAGACTTTCACCGCACGACATAAGCCTCTACCAAACAACACCACGCCAATCCTAAGCTGCCTGCATCCAAAGCACTTCTCACGATCTTAACAAATGGAGGTTCTTGTAAACTATAGAACAAACATATAAAAAAAGGAATATTTTTTTACCAATCCTTTACTTTTACTATGTAGAAAAGAAGATGTACTGGATTTTGTATAAAAAGAAACAATATAAAACGAAAAAAAGATATTTCCAACCTCTAAAACATTTGAACAGACTGTCAGTTAATATAAACTGTAGTAAATATTCCATTCACGTCGTAGAAATGTTTATAACTATAATGAAAGCTCCGATACAAAACATATTACTTCGCGAGACTGCTGACAAAACTGACACCTCGTTTGCACAAACTACTGCTGCTGACTGAGATAAAACAGATGTTAATACTGCGTGCTATACAACCCGTCTGTTTAGCAACACAACGCGCTGAACACTTTATACACTATTCGACGCTATAAGTTTACCTCGACAAAGATTTTTTTTTATTCGACGAAGCGATGAGACAAGTGAGACGTTCATCTGATGATAAATAATATGTCTGTTGATAACGATGTGGAACTCGTTAATATGATATATTAACATAATAATTTTACTGACGTACGTACGCCTTTCAAACTTGAACACGACAATATTGGCACATTAATATTAAGAGCTACCATGGTAGTTGTTATGGGCAGGTGTATCACATACCATTAGGTTAAGGTTCCGTTCGTCGCATCGCCTCGTTGAATATAAAAAAGATGCTACTAAAAACTTCAACAGATTTTACATTAATTCAAACATTGTAATTTTAATGTTAAAATGTATTAAAAGTGATATTAAAAGAATAATGAAAATGTTTAATGTTTGTGTTGAAATAGATAGTAATAAGTATTTTTATTGACAGATTAGAGTCTCTAACAAGACGATTAGATTTAAGAGCACCACAGTCTATATACTTAGAGAGCAGAGCTGGCGGCATCGAAATAACCTCACACGGCGACATTAATCTAGATTCAATTGTTGGAGCTGTAAGTGAACAAGAACAAAATTTGTTATATAAAATATGTTATACTAGTATAACGTATCGGTTCGTTTATGTATAGGACCAAAAATTAACAGTCATCCAAACTATAAATTTGCCTTTGGTTTAAATAATAATGATACATATAATATAAAATAATACTGACTTTCTATTTATATTAGTAATATTTCACTATAGTATAAAGTACAGATATATAGTTATTTACCAGAAATCTGCCTTTTCATTAAGGTCTCATACATTTTAATAAGCGATTTGTTAATGTAGTACTCAATTCGATTTATTTTAAATATGAAAACTCTTTACATTTTATAAACTGATTTCATTATGGACATTGTTTGATTATTGAAAAATATATGTGTGCCCCCAGTTGATCCCATAAGTATTATATAAATAAGCATGAATAAATCCTTTTCATTTTGTAAAGAATCATCTTATGTTTCAGATTAAAATCGATGCCCCGAATCTTGTTATCGACAATCTTAAAATAGCAAACACAACAATAAAACCCCAAAAATACAACAGGGCGAATAAAGTGTATCAACTTTGCGCATGTGCATCGGGTAAACTTTTTCTTGCTGCACCGGATGTACTTTGTGCTATACCCGAGAACGATGCGGAATTATGCCGATGATGAATATGTATATTTATACAAATACCACCATACAATTTCCGGGAAAAAAAACTAATTCTCAATTGAATTGAGACGATACAACGTTATGTTCCAAAGAAAGAAATCATTTTTAATCCAAGATATCGACGATCCAGAATACAACAACATCACACCCGGTTTTACGTGATTATTTATGTATTTGCATCAAACGAATGCATTGCTATTAATTATTAGTTATCATTCCAAAATAAAGCACTATTTTTACAGAGATTTGCATTTCCTAAAGTTACAAATATACAATACATACTTGAAGTAGGGTAGTTTTATCATAATACACATACAGTGATTTTTTCTCAATTATTTTGTATATAGTAGATAAAATTAAATCACAATATATTATTAACACGTTAAAGTCGTTAAAGTTTTGCACTAAGTAAATAAAATTTATCTCAACATGTTAAATGAGTTTTTCCTTTTTTATAAAGTTAATTTTTTATTTTTTACGTATCCTTCTTAGAACTTTTTATATTATAAGCTACTAAGCGAAAAACCAATCTTGTCGTGTCTAAGTTTTTATTTAGCGAAGCATCTAGACAGCAGTATATTAACTGTTCCTGTTTCAACCCCTATACCATTCATGAAAATATAAAAAAATGATAAGTAGCCGGTTTTCTAAAAATATTCATAATGATATATTATATCTAATCGAAACTGAATTTAGAAATATCTATGCCTAAATTCCCCATTGGGGTACACGCACAACAACTCACGGGACCCAAACCAACCTCACCTGCTCGTGGTGCACCCTGCTCATCAACCGACGAGGCTCTGGCTCCGACCAATCCGCATTAGACCAGCGTGGTGGGAAATGACACAGATCGCCCCCATATAAATTCCTACCCAATCGAGGTGAAAATCTTTGAGGAACATGCCGTGGATCCAAGTCCACGCGCCCAATGTTAGATAAGCTGTAATAGTCGAATGACTTGCAGCGCTGACATCATCATGAATCGAGAATCTTTGAGGGAGATCTATGTCCAGCAGAAGACTTCTATCGGCAGATGATAATGATAATTAATAAGTATACCTTTCGATAACACTGAGGAGCTAGAAAGAATATTTACACAGTACCACATTGCGATCTTCACCTTGAAACGTGAGGTGTTACATCACACTACTAAAGTATTTTACAAATTGCAGCGCCTTTCAAACTTGAATAGTATTTACATATCACTATGTTAAGTAGGCGCTATAATATTTCCACCATTTTAAACTGTTTCTCTATTTTGTTTTACTTTAAATTTATCTCAAAGCTTAATACCATTTATTAAATACTTTTAGGTGAGAAAACGAAATCCTTTAAAAGTTAGTAATTGAGGACAAACCACGAAACTGCCTTAAAGCACCGAGTCCAATGACTTTCTCGTTTTATGTAGATAATGCCGCAGGTGCTCATTATTCGGTGCTCTTTGCACCACATTGTACAAACTCAGTCTTTTAAATTATAAAACGTTTTTTTATCCTAATTAATAGTAAATCAGTTCCTAAATGTTTCATTTCTAACGCGTACACATTTATTTAATTTTTTTTAATGCGGTGTTATATCTTTTACAAATTAGTAACACAGTAATAACCACTTATAATAGATATATAACTTAAAAGTACAAGACTTTGTATACATTCTAGATGAAGAGTTGTGCTGAACACATTAGTACTTAATACTGAATACTTCGACATAATTTTTACTGATACACGCACATATTGACTCACATCAAATTACCACATTTTTGAATTTGTAGATTAACTGATGAGATGAATAATTATTTTAACTGATTGTTACCTTTAACGGGACATACTTATAACTGTTGGCAGTGTTTAATTGTATTTGCAGAGTGCCAATGTTAAAGTAAATGCAAATGGTATTTGCAACTACACTATGTTACTGCAATATAGACTACCAATGTAAAGATACCTTTATAAATAAAATGTTCGTCCCAAAAACAATATTACCTTTTTTTTCAAATATCGCATCGTTTTTATTCGTATTCTATAAATGTTTCATAGGACTATCACGGGAAATCTCTGTCACCATTCACAAAGGGTCTGAAGTCGAATAAAAAGTAAGTCCGAAATAATATTCGCAGCTATTCTGTTGTTCCTTTCCTGTGAGAGTTTCTTTCCAATGAGATCCTTTGCTTTTATACTTTCACATTTCTATCTGTAACAACACGTCCTGTGAGACATAATTCGTGAAATCTTTTACAAACTACGTTCGTCTAACTGCCACATAAATGTCAAAATATTCGTTAATATTTCTGACTTGATTACACCGAAAATACAGTCTAGTGCGCTTCACCACCAAGACAATATCATTTTCTATATACTACGTAGCGACAAGACGACCGAGAGGTTCATTTGATGGTAAATGATACACCTGTTTATAACAATGTGGCGTTAGTCAGGATGATATTCATAGCACCACGTTGTGCCCGTCGCTTTTAGATATAAGATGTTTAGTCTCATTACTCACTACTGTTTGGCGGCAAAAACAGGAGCTGCGGTGGTACCTGTTTAAACGGTCCCCGGCAGCAGAGACTTTCCACCCTCATCTCCGCGTACCAGGTAGGTTATATGGGTGGTTTATTTTTATACAATGAACCAGTGTATTACGTGAGTTTGTAAAAACCGATTGTTGAAATAATTTCAAGAACAAGCCAACGGCAATCCTAACGACCTTTACTTCTGCCAATAATCCGCAGCGTGGTGAATATAACAATTTACCTAGTTTTATTGGACCAAAGTTCAGGAATAGATCATAATAAGTTACTAGTAATAAAGAATAGAATAAAAATTTATTACTTTACGTTTCATAATCTAGTAATTAACAAATTAATGTTGCCAAACAAGGAAATCGCAATTTGTTAAAACAAAATTTAATAAAAGGTACTATTATATATTCTTAATTAAATTCCATTATCAATGGCCAAACGCTGATTTTAAACTGGTATGCGAAAATGAAAATTTCTGTCTGTTTATAACAATAATAATTTTAGATGTTTCGTTGTTTTATTGTTTACTTAAACATAATTTTAAGCTATTAAAAGTCTATAATTTGAAATTGTTTAGTAAGATTGTACAAAGTTCTTACAAGTGTGCGATGTTTTTATCCAAAAGATTTCGTTCGTTTGAGAAAATTTTTTTCATGAAAAAAACATCACAACTAAACCTATGTACATGCTGACATAAAAAATTTAAATAGGTCAGAGCCTAAAAAGGAAAAAATTCTAGCTGTTATTTTTAATTACTGCGTAACTCTACTAGAATGTATTAAAAACAAAAATCTGACTATGAATTCAATGATAGTTACTGATTATATATACATACGTATGTTAGATTTGTTATTTTTATTTTAGTTATTAAAGATCTGTAACCTTCACTACTTAACTTTGATTTCTTATTCTGTATAAAGAATTGAATAGAAGCTTTTTCATAATGTTAACATGAATTATTATATAAAATTTTGTAATCCTAAAATTGATCTATTACTCACACCAAATAATTATCTACTACTAGTTTAACCTAGGGTGCTCTAAGGGGTCGTTTTAAAATTGCACATTAACCTATTCTTTTCTCAAAGAAAGGTTTTGTTCACATTATGTAGATGAGAAAGCAGGTGTCCGTTATGCGTTGCAGCATAACATTCAATGAAAATAATATTAGACCTGTATAATGAATAGACAGACACCAAAAAATGTAAACAAGACGACAGCGTCCGTAACTATACCGTAATATAATAAAAACCTAAACAATGTAAATTGTCTTATTTGCTTTTTATTTATTTCCTTAAATTGTCTAAAAGTCAACACCATCGCCTCAAGGATTATTTATTTAAATGAATATATGTTTCATAATAGCTCATAGTTCAAAAACGATTGTGCGGAAGGAATATCAGAGCAGTAATTAGAGAAGTCCTTTCTTGTTTAAGTGGTGCTGAGCGTAATGACGAAAGGGTTGTCGAGAGTTAGTTCCTTCTTTCAACACAATATCAACTGCAGCTGTATATAACTACGCCGACCTATGACACTTATACTTTTTATTTTTGCTAACGCTATTTATGTTAAGGCATTAGAAGTATAAAATATATCATCTAACCTTGAAGAGCGGCTTTGATTACATTAATGATAACTACTCTTTTGCTATAATATCATATTACTCTATATATATATCAAAATATATATTGTGGTTGCCTTAACATAAAATTTAAATTTAATAGAGTTTCATGGAAGTATTTACTACTTTTCTTTCCCTATTTCCTTATAATTATTTATTATTTAAAATAAGCCTTTAAGCCTTAAATACAATATTGAATGATCTATTTAGATTTAGTAACTACATAAATAAACACTATGAGCCAAAGTTACAACAGAATCATAGCGCTCTTGTTAAGTGCAGCCAAGAGGTAAGCGATTTAGGATAGTACACATGTAATACATATTTATTCATAATTTATAACACTGACCAAGTTTCTGTAACAAGACCAACCGTCTCATTTGTTTTATCATAGTTATCTCTCTGCATAATGATAGTACGTTTTTAGAGAGATTTCTGTCATAAATAAACACAGAAATAGAGATGTCTATTAGTCTACTATTAAGCATATTAACCTTTCTTTGCATTGATTTCTAAAATTTTTTTTTTTCCATGTTTGAGAAATAGACAAGTTAATGTTCTATTTCAATGAATTCTAACTATAATCTGTATGTTGTAATATTTTACCACTAACTAAGTCCAAAATCTAGAAATTTGTTGCTACTCTACTAAAGCTATGAATGATGTCATCTGGAAATAATACATAATTTGTAAAATATCTTAAGACACGAAAACAAAAGGGTGCTAAAATCACATAATGACTGCAGTTATATAATTAGTCATTTGTGTTAAGTAAACGTTCAGCACCTTTTTTATTAGCGAAGAATGTTACCTTGAAGAATAGCTAGCGAGAAATCGTATTTTTACGTATTGTAGATACAAACTGATGCATTAATTTTATTATTATATTTCGTGTTGTGTCCAGATTTTTGTTTTTATTCCGAACTTTAAATAAAAAATGTTTAAAGATATCGACAAGATATTTGGGGTTACTATTATGCACGAGAAGGGCAAACTTTATGACTACGATAACCTAAGGTATTCAAGTCAAAGCGGCTCGTAAATTGTGAAGATCCTATTATTATTCTGTTTTATATCACCGATTAACCTTTTAATTTTGTAGTATTTTTTAAAGTTTAGGATAGATTTACTTAATATGGAAATAAAAACATTATTAATAGTTTGACATTTGTTTAAATTGAGTTTTACTACAACGACAATTTAGTTTCTGTTCAGCGAGAAAAATCTTTGTTATAGATTTTACTTGTCCCTTATTGTAATATTGGAACCGGTGATGGTGATAACTCAGTTTTTGAGCCTGATGCTACGCGCTGCCGATTCAAAAAGAAAAACATCGTCGGGAATTGTAAAACTTATTAAAATCTATGCGTTTAGTATTTGACGAAATTAACCAAGAGTATTTGACGACATTAACTGTGTTTTCAGTTGATTGTACATTATTTATGCCAGAGTATTTCCCGCAATAAAACTTTTGCACTTTTTCATTTCAGCTTGCCAACCACACGTTTCCTATAAATTGAAACTCGCAGTCTCCATTATCTCTACAAACGTGTTTATTTAAAACTTTCTGCAGCGTTTTTTTTTTAATTGCAACACTTGCTTTGAAATGAAGGGCATCAGAATAACCTGCATTTGACAATGAATAGAACTATCATGTATAAATAGGTATAGTTTCCTTTTTATATTATTATTTTTTGTGCTAAAGGAAACCTAGTATTTTTTTTAAATTCTAATATAATGTGTAATTTGAATCAAGTTAAAACAAATATAAAAAAGATCACTGATAAAATTATCATTACTATTGTAACGATCTAACCCTAACAAGTCGACACTAAAGCTAAATTATGATAAATTAAAACACTTCAAATTTTTAGTACACTAACCTCATTTTTATCGGAAAAGTAAATAACAAAAAACTCGAATAAAATACAAATATACGAACGAGGAAAAGTTAAAATTGATTTCGCTTTTACAGATAATGGAGTGTATAAAACTTCTAATAAACTACGTTTGGGACACAAGAGCAGGTTGAAAAATATAAAATTTGATTTGCACGGTTTATTTACAATGTTCAACGGTAAAAAACACTAAAGAAATACGATAAATATATATCTTACGTAAAAAAAAACATGATTTTTAAGGTCATAAAAATACAATCGACAACAATATTTTTAAATTTATATAACAAATTTTAGATACTATTGTTTTAATAGTTTTATCCACTGTACTATTGACTTGTTCACTGTATTATTATCATTACCACACGGAATCCCGTACACGTTTCTCTCTATGTTTACAGTTACTACATAGTTTTAAGGTCCTATTGGGAATCTTGTAGATCAATAAAACATATTTATGCAAAACATAATTTAGTGCCGCCATACAACTGCGCACGAAGGCAATAGAAGCTTAATTTATATGTACTTGTTATTTTCAAAACTATTTATCACCTATCTTATGTGGCGATTCTTGGGAAGACCTATGCTAACCAGCAAAAGTCTACGGGTTGATAACAAAATAAAATAAAATGTAACTAAGTTTAATAATGTATAACGTTTACTATAATTTATTCCAAAAATTTATATGCGTTATTTAGTAAAATCTTTTAAATTCTTTACCGAAACCATAAAACAATTTAGTAGATGGAATAATTGATTGTAATCAATTATTCCAATAAATAAATTACTGGTACCAAAGTAGATCGTGCCTTGAATAAATTTTACTTAGAGATCCATTGGCTATCCATGAAATCTTTAAAGCTTGCTGAAAATAGATTTAAACTAGTGCCAAATTTCTCGCGTTTGGAAATGTTGTTAACATATTATATGTCTACTTTATTATAGTGCATTTTTGAAGCTTTTATTTGTTGTTTATATTATAGGAAAATTTCAATTATAAATTACTGTATTAAATTTAAATTGAATACAGTTAGAAGAAAAAAGGCCATATTTTTATAACCATTAAAATAATATTGTTAATGATTATCAGTAAACATTTTTCTGACTGTTTTCATATTTCTGGTATGATTAAACTAGTTTACAGAAAATACTTTAACTTTTGTTAAATATTAAAACAAAAGAAAAACATAAAAAATCTTTATATCAACATTAAGTAGTAGCTCGTTAACATTTTGTTGACCGTTGGATAAACACACTTACAAAAACTTAACAAAAAAAATTATTATAGTCTGAACAGAATGAACTCTTTACAAATTATAAAGATAAATCAAAGTTATTCATATGTTGACTTAAATAAAAATACATTAATACAATTATATTGATAATACCAAATAACTTAAATTTCATTATATATAACTTTTATGTGGAAGAGAAATAACAAAAAACATTCGACGTATTCCTTGCCTAGAATAATAACATTTCTCTTTTCCGCTGACGCTTAATCACAATCACACCTGACCGTGATAATCTTACGGCTGAGGCGGAATATAAAAAGTAAACGACGTGTATGTCATTTTTCTTTGTTACATTTTTTATGAATATTTTTTCGCCTCTCAAGTACTATATACACTGTCAACAAAACGACAAATATCATATGCGAAAAGTACGTCTCGTTTATACGAAAACATTTCTTCTTACACAAACCCTGTAAAAATAACATCATACATATAAATAATTAAATAAACAAGATAAAAACCGTTAAATTTAATTTAATTAAATGTGTTTCTTTCTTAAGATATACGCAGAAGCAATTTTTGTTATTATGACAGTATATAATATTAACTCGACTGGATTTATTAAAAGGAATATTATATCCTTTCAATTAAAATTCTTAGTTATGTACCAACAACATTTCAGTCACAAAGGGTTTAAAATTTTAATTAATGCTCGGGGCTAAATGCATTGAATTAAAGTCGGTTCTTTGACTGTAAATGGCTTTACCTACTTGTTTTAATAAAAATCAAAGTATTTGTTAAAAAAAAAATCGTCTTAGTAAACGAATATACGTGTAATATACTTTTTAATCTTGAAACTTATTTTATTGGCATTTGATATAACTCGCATTGTATGAATGATTTTTGTGATTTTTCTATAGAACACTTGTTTTTATTACACACTTTTGTTGTTTTTATTATACAGAGCTATATTAAAGACAAAACAACTATCTCTAATTCATAGCACAGTCTTTTTAGCGCAATTAGATTAAAAATTATCAAGGAAACAGCAAGAGAAGAATACTCTACCTCGTTATTACAAATAAATCATGTAATTAAACGGTAATCAGTTATTTGTATATAAATATTTAAGTGTACATCACAAAATATGCACACGGCGAAGCTGAGGCAGAACAGACTCCCGATAGGATCTTGAAGTAGTTCTTCAGTTATAGCTTCTAGTTTGCTGTCCATTCACATCTATATGTGAATAGAGAAAAAGCAGAAAGTTTCTGAATACGTCGGGCGTTAGTGGTTATTTAAAATGGCGCATCTTGCTTGTACATGAAAATGCAACTAAAAATGAAACATTCGTCATGTTCTTTGCAACACGAACGATTAAAAATAATAAATATATGACATATATCACTTAATGATAGTAATGATGATGATGAAAATCGGAATTATTTAAATCATTTTACAATAATTCTTTCAGAAACTAACTTACTTTCTTATTAAAAGGTCGTAAGCCCAACGACCCAGAGAAATTATGTAGATAAAGTCACAGGTGTCCGTTACGTCTACTACGTAATATGAAAACTTTTTCGTAACCGGAAGTCCCCCAACTTAGATGATAAACTTTTAAACACCGAATGTGATTAGTATATTTATAAAGAGACAGTAGTATCAATCATTACATTCAGAAAATAATAACATAAAAATATATGTAGTCCTGAATTTTTCAAATTATATAACTGTAATTTACATTTATACCATAAATTATTAGTAAACTAATAATAAATAAATTTTTTATCATAGTATCTCAATTTAAAGCCATTATAATAAAATACTAATATATGACCACGTAATATTTTATTTATTTAAAGTAACTTAAATTTTATTTTAGATATAAAGAAATAGTCTTATTTATTTCTATTAGCTTCTTAAAAAGTTGATAAAGGGAAACAAACATTTGTAATTTGAGGAAAAGTTAGCAAGCATGGCCATCGTGGTTGTGGTTTTTGTTTGTTCAAGTTAACCTCGACTCATAGGATTGATTGCTTGTAACAAGAAACGTAGAAAGTACCAGTACAGTACTGTAGCTACAGTAGGTACATTAATGAAAATGATTTAAATGTATAATAGTTATTAGCATTCAAAGCATATTAAATTTAATAAGCAAGAAAAGACATTTATAGTCAAAGGAATGAAACATATTGTATACAGCCTTCAGCATTAATTAAATTTGCAACTCTTTGTAACTTGAAACGTTCCCTGATCATTAAGTTTATTAAATATTTGATTGAATATTTAAAAAAAAAACTGTTGCAGTTTTCACTTTCAACGTTTTTAAAACATTCAATATAATCTGTATACGAAAAATATATACAATGTCGTATTTCTTTAGAATATTTTCACCCCTTTCTTTAGTTAAAGTATTAACATATTTTTTATTAATACAATAAACAATACAAAATACAAATTTTAAGGTTTGGAATGAATATTTTGTAATTCTCAAAATGGTGGTCAGTGGCGTATACTTAGAGAGGCTATAGTACAAGTTCTGATTTGAAATGATGTTAATAGTGATATTGACTGATCTTTATTTATCCTGTTTGGATAATAATAACTGTGTATTATTCCCAATTTCTACCAATAGTTGACATAGTAATATTACTTAAAAAAATATTTCAAACACTACCGCTTATGAGCCATATTATACAATACTTTTTATAAAGATGAACTACCAAAATACGCTTTATAAAATTCACACAAACAAGATCATTAATACCATACCAAGCCCTAACGCCAAATATCAACTATTGTTCTATTTGAAGTCACTTTCTTTTTAGCAAACATTAAAAGGTTAATCATTCGCATAACATAGCACAATTATGGATGTTCCCTATTCACGAGCCACTTAGAGTCAAACATCTCACGTTATTATAGTCGTAAAGTTCGCCCTTTGCTTGAATAATGACATGATAAATTGCGTACGCAATATTTTTGTGCCTTTTATAGGATGAGGTCGTTACCTACAGTCCTCATGTTAAGGTCAGAATTGATGAGGAAGAGTTTCTTTTTATCATTAATAATTATGATAATTTTTACAAAAACATCATCTGCTTTTTCATTTTATTTATATTTGAAAAGCATTCTATAAGAAAAAGACGTGAAGACTGACATCGAATTGATAAAAAGTTAGGTTAATAGTTGTTCAAGAACGGTCTATTATATGTAATATTAAGATTACATAGAAAACCACTCTGCGTTCAATCTTCGTTACAAAAACATACGTTCAATTAACACATAAAAATTAATGAGCCCATTCCATTGTAACGAACACTTTGAACAAATTTTTTTTATCTAATTAAAGGACGAGATGAGCGGAACACACCTTATGGTAGGTGATACGCTCATAATAATGTGATTCTAGTTAGGATGATATAAACTGCACCACATAGTACTTGTCTTCTGAGACATAAGGAGTCTCATTACCCCAGTAATTACACAAGCTACAGGGCCCTTAAAACCAGAACACAATAATGTTTGCACACTACGTTTTGGCGGCAGAAAAAGGCGATACGTTAGTACCTAGACGGTCTTCGGCAACAGAGACCTAACACCAATGATTTTTTTTATGATGTATATTATATATTAAATTTGATTTTGGTTTCACTTAGCGGGGTCAAATAATATTGTAGAATAACTTGTTAATATATGCCTATCACTTTGATGAAAAATCCTATTCTCTAATAATGTCTAATGCAACTTTGTGTGAATGCACAACCCTACTAAATGTTATTCGACAACATATACATAATAAAATCATAATGTTCAACAACGGTTTAAAAAAAAATTCTATCCAGGGTTTTATGACAATAATTTTTTGTTTCTGAATTAACTTTCTTATGCGATTTTTTTACAAATACAGTGATATTTATTTATATATCGATCGTTAATTACAATTACACTTAGAATTCACCTATTGATAGGAATAAATAAAAGTCAATGGAACAAAATAGTTTAACCTAGATATTGTTCATTCAAATAACGCTATAAATTAAAATTATTTTGTTTACGCGGATAATTAATAATTCTGTTATGGGCACCTGCACCAAAATACCTGAACATCATAAATATCAGCAAACAAATTATGACAACAGATAATAGGCTCCATTGTTGAATTAGAGCTTGGCTTTTTTGCTTTATCATACATATATATTTATCAAAGCCAAAAGTGCACGTTAAATAAAATATCTATTATGGAATAAACTTGTGTTAAATTATCTCCTTTTTATATACAGGATGAAAGGATTACCTTTCCACCTATTAAGGTGGTAATAATAATTATTGTTTAATCATTGTTTTATTAAATTAAATTAATAATCGTCACTTAGAGGCTAAAACTTTTAAATTAAGTTCTTGGAAAGTCGTGACAGTAAAAATAAGGCGTCATACTTACAATTTTATTTAATCTTAAAATAAAATTTTATTTATAAACAATACGACCCTTATTATTTGTTGTAACACATGCGAGCTTATTGTTGTCAGTGTAGATATTCAGTTCAGAGCAAAAGTTTAAAGTAACAATTAATTTAAACTGTTCAAACTGACGGCCACGGTATCTGATACAAGCATGAAGCCTTTTTCTTAAGTCAGATCGCGTGACTCGCCCTGTGAGCTGTTCTCTGATTTCGTCAGCAGCGACGATGATGCGTGACTTTAAATCTTCTAACAAGTTAATTGGTGTTATATACACTAAGGATTTTATGTGACCCCATAAATAATAATCGCAAGGAGTTAAATCAGGACACCTTGCGGGCCACCGTGTTGGTCCGCCTTGTCCAATCCATCGCTGAGAGAAAGTAGAGACTCATAAAAGTAGACACCGCGCCGGCTTTGAATTTGATCCTTTTGTTTTTGTTGTAAGACATGCGAGTTTATTGTTATCGTCGAAAATGGGCGGGACAACCGTCATGCTGGAGCACCATTTCTCTTCTGGTTTCCAATGTTATATCCTCCAGGTAATTAAAAAAATGATTTCCACGAAAATCTTCGTATGTCTCTCCATTTAAAATATTGGAGAAGAAGACTGGACATATCAAGTAAGTATGAATTATGCCTATCAATACGTTTACGGAGAATCTTCGTTTATGAGCTCCTTCTCAAATCACGTGGGGATTTTTACCTCGCAGAGCCAATAATGACTATTATTGGTTATGCAGTCTCTGTCAAACTCGTATTCATCAGTCCACAATATTTTGGTGAGAAAATTATTATTTTCTAAGTCTACATGCAGCATAAGACGTAAAAGTCTAACCTTTTTGCAGGGTCTCCTTCCTCCAGGGTTTGGACCGGTGTAAAATGGTAGGGGTAGAGGTTAAACCCAGCAATCTTGCCACGACCCTGGTTGACGTAGTCGGGCCTATAACAAAATGGTATAATTGCTTTTTGAGCAATAAAACCGCCCATTGTACATCTATGTATATATATAATGTATTCCATATTTTATAACTGGTGTACAATAAAGTATAAATAAATAAATAAATAAATATCGTAGATGCGTGGCTTAGCTGCGTCATGTCAACTCTATTGAACGCTGCCAGTTTCTCTGATGCGTTGATACGCCGCAGCAGACTCTATGACTTGGTAGGTGACGATTTGGAAAACGTAGCTGATATTCGCTTCGTGCTTGTAAATAATTTCCATCACTAAGTCCATAACAATAAAAAATATCAACGTATTCTTCATTACCGTAATCCGCCATTGAAATAAAATTTATTTGGTATGGAAAAGAAACACTATTCAGAATTAAGAAGACAACGATAATGTAAATGTGCCCACGAAAGTAGTTAAATTTTAAATGTCGTACTGACTCATTACCTAAAAATGACATTGCACTTGTTTTACGATGAACTCGATATCTAAAATGACAACAATAAGCTGGCACGTGCTACAACAAAAACGAAAGGCTCAAATTAAGGGCTGGCGCGGCTCCTACTTTTACGAGTCTCTACAGTTTGATATGTCATGGTACTTGGTTTTCTTACAAGTGTTTTTTTTTCTAAATTTTAGAAACTTTATGTACTTTCTTATACCTTGTCGGATAACTATTAAAGTTAGATACTCATTTATGTGCTTTATACGTATTTTTTATAAATATTTTTTTTATTATCAGATTAAATAAAAATGTAATTATGACGCCTCATTTTTTACTATCACGACTTTCAAAGAACTCAATTTAAAAGTTTTAGCCTCTAAGTAATGATTAATTATTTAATTTAATAAAACAATGATTAAACAATAAATATTACATTACAATTTGTGTAGAAATAAGTAACAAATAGAATCATTGAAATTTTTTCTAGAAAATTTCAAGAATCTTTTGAAAAATATTTAAAAAATTGATAACTTCAGAACCATTGTTTTTGGATGGGGTATTCCATACATAGTTAGTTAGGATACAAGCTACACTTTATTCTCCCGCCAGATGTTTAACACCTATTACCTTTTACCAAGTATAATTTGTGTTTATTTATTTATATTTGAATTTTATTATGTATAGATATATAAGTATTATTTATGTATTATATAAAAATTATGTCTATATTTGTATTAGACTATTATTATTATTATGTTTTCAAATTTTTTCTTGGAACAGAATATTTTGTGGCATTGTTTCCACCATTTTGTTTATCCTTTTCCATTGTATATTTTTCTTGTCTGTTTACACTACAAGAAAAAGTAATACATATATATACAACTATTCTAGACTATTTTAAGTTTAAATTCAATCTAAATATCAATACAGTTTCTGAGAGCGATCATAACACGTCCGCGGGCCATAAGACCGAACATGTGAAGTAACTTCTTATTACACCGCTCATTGTAGTAACACAATGAGGACAATCAGGTAAAATTTATCACAACGGGGTTGGCATAAAAATTTGAACTTTGATATTCCGTTCGGTTTTCATACCTTTTACAACCTATCATCAACATAACAGTTTCAAACTTATTGAAGAGTAGCCGCCTACTTGTTTATTATTTGTGAAACCTGCACCAAACCATTATTGGTTTGATAAAGATGTAGTATGAGTGCGAAAACAAATTAATGTCACATTTTTTAATATAAAACGTAGGTTACATTACATGTGATTAAAAAGTATTTCGAAGAGGAACTTGGCTTATAGAAACGTTGGCAAGCTCGGAAATGGCTGGGTGAAATTACTTGTTGCGGTTTTTACACTGAGACTAAACGTAACGGGAGATTGATTGAAAAACCTTATTAACTAACTACTCGTGAGATCGCATTTTCTGTTTCTATTACAGTAGAAATATTTATTATACAATAATTATGATACTAGTATGATAAGAATATATTAGTTTAGCATAGCTACATCCAAAGATTATGTTACAAAGTCCACAAGCATGAAGCTAGTAAATATAACTGCGAAAAGTTTTCTCATGTTTGTTATAGTAGTTAGTATTTTAGAAAATAAAAAGTTGGTATCCAATATTTAACAATCATGATATTGATGTCGATTAATACGTATACGAAAGGAGTCGTTTAAATATCAAACAATGTAATAAAAGCTTTTGTCACAGGATGAATTGCTGCAATTATTTTGAATATGATATCCCATTTACGGACGTACTATCACATGACATATTTGTGGTAATAAAATTATAATTTTTATATAAGTAGGATAAGTAAAATGTTAATAGCCCAGTTCTTTATTAAAATATCAGACTACGATATTAAATTGTATAGGTTCTAAATTCTAATACTGAAAGAAAATGTTATAAAGAATCAACATAACTTAATTAACAAAATTTGAGGACACGCGACGTCCACCAAACAGCAAAAACCAGGATGACGGCTTATGGTCTTGACTCGCTTCGTGTACGCGTCCGAGTTCCAACCATAAGACAAGATCAGGTCATCTTGTGCTCATGTTAAGGTGAGCGCTACTACTATTTATATGATTACATACATATGAGTACATTAAGAACGTGTTTGTCAATCAGTACTGTAGTGCAGTATAGTCATCCACTCTAGAACCTTAAATAACTAGCGTTCTAGCGGGGACGGCGTCTTGTCTATTCTGAAATGTGAAGTATGGAAGGCATTACTTAAAGCAACGGCCAAGAAGGCTGCTGGGCCGGACAACGTTAAAATGGAGATGCTTAAATTGATGGCAAAATAGAACTTGGATGGGTTAGTGAAGCTTTTAAACCTGGTGTATTACTCAGGTCAAATTCCAAATGACTGGCTTAGATTTGTATTCATTACGCTTCCAAAGAGAGAAAATGCAAAAAAGTACAAAGTAGTTCAGAACTATAAGTTTTATGAGTGAAGGGCAAAAACTACTCCTCTGAATTATACATGAACGCATCATGGCGAAGTGTGACGAACAGCTTGGTGATTGCCAGTTTGGTTTTCCATCCGATGTGGGTACTAGAGAAGCACTATTTGCTATTCAGGTCTTGATTCAAAAGTGTAGAGATAAACAACAGGACTTCCACCTCTGCTTCATAGACTATGAAAAAGCCTTCGATCGAGTATTACATAATCGTCTAACTGACATCTTAAAAGACATTGGCCTTGATGATGAAGAGCTCCAATTTTAACGCAAGTTGTATTGGAATCAGGGTGCCACCTTAAAAGTGAAAGAAGAGGAAACGAATGCTATTGCTATTGAAAAAGGCGTCCGACAAGGCTGGTTTTTGTCTCCTATTCTCTTCATAGGTTAAAGAGAATAGGAGACTCGGAAGTCATAATTAACGACCCCAATATAAATATTCTTTGCTACGTTAATGATACAGTGTTGATTGCATTTACAGTAGAAGATCTGCAACGTATGGTGGGAAGTCTAAAGGAATGTAGTCACAAAGCTGGCCACAAAATGAAGAAGACGAAACTTATTGTTATCGTTGGGAAGGTCGATAATACGTCTGTTATAAAGGTATCTGGCCGAAATCTAGAAAGACTCACATAGTACAAATATTTGGAGATATGTTAAACGAGCAACGAAATACTGAGCAAGAGATAAAGACCGAAGAAGAAAAGAAATTAAAATAATATGACAAATGTCCTTTGCAGTAGAAACATCAACATCGCTTTACGTACTCGTTTACTCCATTGCTACATATGACTCATTATTTTGTATGGATGCGAGGCTTGAACTATTAAAGACCTTAAAAAACGTATTGAAGCTATTAAGATGTGAACATATAGACGCATGTTGTCCATTAACTGGACTCAGAGAATGACCAATATCAGTGTTCTTCCATAAATTGGCCAAAAGTTTAACCTTATGCTTACGGTTAAGAAACGTAAAATCTCCTACCTCGGTCACGTAACCCGTTATCAGCG
This sequence comes from Ornithoptera priamus, assembly GCA_029034505.1. Classification (NCBI taxonomy): domain Eukaryota; kingdom Metazoa; phylum Arthropoda; class Insecta; order Lepidoptera; family Papilionidae; genus Ornithoptera; species Ornithoptera priamus. The sequence goes on from JARDWD010000810.1 coordinate 46,104, forward strand.
ATATGATGTTCTGGAGCTTATTATAATGGGTAAAGTTTTCCTAAAAAACGAAAGGTGGGGAGAAAAAAAAATCATGGTTGAGGAATATCAGGGAATGGTCTGACATATCTGGAGCGTCCGAATTGTTTCGCCGAGCCACCACCAAACGTACCAAAAAAATTCTTTAATTTAAGTATACAAAATAAAAGTGGGTATTTGTATTGTTAAACTAATTTAACTTGTAATCAAATGTAAATATTTGTCGTAATTAATCATCGACAAAGTTGTATGGAGTGTATTTTTTTTATGACAATTATACTTTGTTTAATTACCAGGAACCTCAACATCTGCGCATCATTCGAAGAACCAAAATTTTTAAAGTTACTTCGTTAAGTAAGACTAATGGATATCGTTATGCAGATGTCAGAAATAACATTATCAAATACTTTATTTTATATTGCATTTAAACTTTTAATGTCGTCACAAACATTTAGTATTACATAGTAATACACAGCATATTACACAATAGTATAACATTTAGTATACATTTAGCGGTGAAATAACTAAATCAAACAAATTACATCCAACTGACCGATAATTTTATCATACATATTATTTTTTTTTAGCTGTACTCTCTCATGCTACATTGTATACAGTCTATTTAATATCTCTTCTATATACTAAATTTCGATGATCTTACAATGTATAACACTAAACATAATAAAAAATTATAGTAAAGAAATTCCTTATCCTGCTACAATAAATGTTTAGACTTTTTTCAAGTAAACATAACTTAAAACCTCGTAATGATGATAATATAACTAAGTACATTCAAATATCAAAATAACTTTTGTAATAGTAAATATTTAGCATTTCTTACCGGCAAAGCGAATGCTGCGGAAGTATGTAGCCATAGTTTAACAAACAAACTTTATTTTAAATGCTACATTGAAATGTTTCTCTGAACAACAATTTGTATTAAGGAAATCAAAGAAAACAAGTAGGTACTTTCGTACTCGTACAAAACACTTTTCGACGATATCGTAGCATTATGTACAAATAATGAAACTTAGTACGACCTTCATACCTCTATTGTACTTTTGCGATGTTCCAAAATACTGCTAATGTCTTAATAGATTTTTCATCGTAATACATAAAAATAAATTATACATTTCTATAATTTTGTTAAGTTAACTATGTTCTTTGGTATGGCATTTCGGTAATTTGCACAACTATGGGTTACACTGTAGTATGAGAGACTAATTGTAGCAACTTGTATCAGTTGTAAATTCGTAGTAGATGTAAATTTACGATATATTGAGACCAAAGAAGATAAAACAGATTTATGACATCCATACAACACGTTTCTCGAAACATTGTGACGTTTAATCATAATCATGGCGGAGCGCGATAATCCCTTGGTTCAGGGGACACCAAGAGATAAAACGAAAATAACAAATCATTTCATTCCTGATATCTTTATAAATATTCTACCGTATTATAGTATTTACTTTACTTTTCTTAGCATTCAAATGATCCAATAAACCTTTTAAATTTTATTTTAATTAGTGCTATTGTATTCAAACTTATTAGTATATGATATTAGTTGGTGAGCGCCAATCAAACAAAATGGTCAAGGCAAGCACTAATTTATTATTATTGTACATACTACTACTTCAAAAGGAAATAATAATTAATAAACTATATATATTTTTTATGTAATCACAACATTAATAATTCTTTCTTAATTCTTTAATGACAACTGAAATGTCTATTTTACAAATGAACATGCAAGCATTGATTTTCAATATATGTGTATTAACTACTATATAATAAATTCAATTTACAGTGTATTAGTCTCAAATATTTGAAACATTTCTTTTCATCATAATGTTGATAAAAATCAAATATGGCTAAGAAAAATATCGAAGTAATTGTTACAGTGAGGTTGGCCTTTGACAAGCAGCTACCTCAGAAGGGAGGGGGATGATTGCGACCTTTCTGATTACACGTTGTGGGTTTCATACCTTGTGTACATCAGGCTGCGGAAATCTTTTGTGCTTTGGCTTCAGTTTACGTTGCGTAGTATATTACCTACATGACATTGCACAATACTGTAACATTTAAAATTCAAACATCTATGTATCTAGATTTTCCAAAATAAGTAATGTAGATGGTATTTGTAGTAAATACACTTGTGTTCAAAATTTTATTCTTAAATTAACCCGTTAATTAACACCTTTTCTTTTATCATATGTTCACTAAAATAAATCTATAATATATCATAACTTAAAACTATGAAATCTTCAAAACGTGTAATAATTATGATTATTTTCTTTGCTTTTATAAGCGAAACATTAGAAATGTTCTAAAATATTTTTTAAAATTGTTAATTATTTAAAATTTTTAAAAATTTACATTTTCTATTAAAATTCAATTACTATTTTTATATACGATGTAGTATTAGATAAGTATTTAAACATAAAATATAACAGTTACATAGAAAACATTAAAAATGTTGCAATGAAAGGTGTAATTTAGCATCATATGTGACATATAATTATTTTTTTGTTTCTTTTTTGAAAACCCACGGGTTTCGTACGAAACATGAAAAACTGTTATATTATATTACGACAGACACTGCCTGTAAAGTCGTGTTACAAATAACCACAGATTGAACTGAGCCACGAAGTGTGAAAATAGCGAGACAAAATATTTATTATCTACGTTCACAATTATTTATATAAGTAAAGTGTATTAAAAAATCAACAATTTCTAGATATTACTCTTTCAAATTAACATAATATTTTTGATTTTATTATAAAAAAAAACTCACAAAGAGTAAATTAAAAACTTGTAATATTACACCAACTACGACTCCATACATGTTTCAGTAACAATAGTCTTTGACACAGAGAGAAGATAGAAAATGATTACGCCCTTTCTGAATACACATTGTGGGTTTCATTTCTTGTGAATATCGGACTCCGGAAGTCTATTGTTACAGATATTATAGCGTGCTGCTACACACGAGATGTTATCCCTGTCGTGCTATCGGCATGTTCTAAGTTGCAAATGTGTTCGAGGTTTTAGAATAATGTATTATAAGACAAGTCAAATATATATGAACAAAATGATGAGATAAATACGACGTCTAACAGTGTAATAAATACACCTTGCTTAATAGCTATACACAAGTCCAATCCAAACCAATAAAATGTAAACGTTCAAATTTCATAATCGAACTATATTTCAGATGTAATGCATATGCTATATGCAATTTTTTTACAAAATCAAAAGCGTACTATTTTGCTTCGTTATTTTGCAAGCACTGAGACTCATTAAAATTTATATAATTAAAATCCATAAGGAATCAAAACCAAACTATAATTGCATGAGAAACTGAACATAAGACAAGAGCAATTTCAACATTTTCAAAATACAATGAAATAAAATATTTAGGGCAACAATATGGCAAAATAAACACGTAAAATCTGTAAAACTTTGTTGTATTAAATCTATATAACACAGCTAATTATCCATTGATTATCTTTCAATGATTTTTACTTTCTCGTTACTACCTTTTCTACTTTGTCTCTAGTATTGAAATCAGTACTCGAAATATTTACTAAGTAGCAATTTCAGTTTCACAACATTCATGTGTAGAAAAATACTTTCCACTTACTTCAGTGTCCTATACAGTTGTTACAAACTATTTGATCTCTATGATGTTCCTCTAATCCTTTCTATAAATGCAATATTGTTAGATATTTTAGTTATTATATATTTAAAATAAATTATACCATTAAAAACCTCGCTGTGTCATTATGAAGACCTTACTTTTTGTCCCCGATTTTTCGAAAACAAAGCCATAGAATAGAAAAACAGCGCTCTACCATAATTTATTCCGGGCACGTATAACGATCACCCTGTGATGACACAAAGATTTTCTCGTTGAATGTTGGAAATTTATTTAATGTTATTTCACTTTAAGTACATGGATTACTTCAGCAACTTCATTTATACAAGACGAATTTGTTAGAGTGCTAAATTTTTTTTACAGTCAATACAGATAATTTTAGGTATCCTTTATTATATATTTTACGAAGTCCGCATGTGACATCTAATATCTTTCCAAAAGTAATCAAGCTCGACTCGAGCTAACCAATATCCTATGCACAATATAAACTGAAATCCAACTTTATTATTGAATACACATTTACAGCAAACTAATCTACCGTAATATAAAAAATTATTTTCATATACTCCTAAAAAAAATTTAGAATTTAAATTAACTAATTTTAAGTGAACTTTGTAACCGATAATGTTAACATATTCAGTAATAGGGATCAGATTATTAAGGAAACAGGAGCATCAGGAATTTAACTTCTTGATATGCTTCATCTAATTTTTTGTATGCAGGATCAAAATATATACTTGCCAAAGTGTACAAGTCTTGCTTCTAGTTAGAGGAAAATTAATAAGGTTTAATGAATGAAATTATTTTTTATATCTTATTAAGCAACAACGAGAATGCGGATCTAAGCTAGAACCGTGCAATGAAGAAGGTAAAATCTCATTAAATCTGACGGATTAATTATGTTACTTAGGCAAAATCGTTTTATTAATAACGAAAAATGTTTCCCTCTATATCTTAAATTTACTGTTAACCAAATTTACCACATATTGTATTTCGTTGCACAGAGTACTTTTTAACAAGTTTATATACACTAACTTAAAGTTAGCAACTGGAGAGCTCTAATATTTACCAATTCTTTTCTGTTATACATAATACTTAAAATTTAGCTATCCTTCCCAATTTATAAAAAATAACATCGATCGAACTTAAAACATCGATAATCGATTTAAGATCAACATAACCCATGTTAGACCGCGCAGGAACAGGTAAGACGGGTTTTTGAAATAAAAACAAAAATGATACATATTCATAGACACAATAAAGACTAAATTCATGAAACATGTACTATGAAATATAATCAATATGATTTATACAGGCTAATTGCTAAACTTTGACTTACCGATCATGAAAATATAATAACTATCCATATAAAAGGAAAGTTTTCGAACCAATTTAAGCACTTAACCAACTTTCTTTAAAAAAAGATGAATAAAATTGTAGAATCGATATGAGTATAAAAGGATTTAAGTGGAATATTAATAGAGCCGTCTCATATTCTCATGAATCTTTTAATTTAAACTTTAATAAAACTTGGTGCTTTTGTAACAGAATTATTGTATATGCCGTTCAATGATTACAATTACTATGTTTACGTTAACATATTTGACCTTAAATTTATTAAATATAAGAGTAAAAAAGTACTTAAATTCTATATTTAATAAGAAATATATTAACATTGAAATACCGTGTCTTTATTTAAATATTTGGAGGAAGAATTAAGTACTCAATATTTAACTGTCCATTAGTAGTATCAGTAGAAATATGTACGGGTTTTATTGAAATGTGTAATATTGTTGTATTTAAGGAATTCTTTGATATTATTCTATTACAATTAATTTGCTTCCGAAAGCATCGAGATTATTCTAAAAAGGTTATTCATAAATGTGCTACAAAATCAGCGAGTTCGCTGTGACGTTTTATTTGTTTGTTCAATCCTTCGCCTTACATAAAAGAGCTGTAAACATTTATTCCTACGCGTTTTTTGTAACGACACTACAAACAAGGACAATTGTAACGCAAATATTGAACACTTTTACAAGCTTACAAAATCTCTCGCAGCGATGTTTTCTATTTGACATATTTTTTATAGACAAGACACATTTGCCGGAACTAAGTTTTAGTAATCCGATATTGACTCGGAATCCATTAATGGTTAGTACGTCTTTACTATAGTATTTACGTTCATTAAATTTCTGTTGTAACTAACAGCAATGCAAAGCTACAACATTAAATATTCAGAGACAAAATGTCAAAAAAATATTTCTTATTGCATATGTTTTCACTTACAAATTTAATCATTCACCGCATAACATATAGAAATCCCAACCTTTTTATTGCGTATACTTATTTTTACCGTGCAACAGCAGGACATAAATGTGACAGTATTCAAGATTAAAATGCAATAAACTAATAATATAATATAATAAATTATATAATTATTGTATTGGCCAGCATCATCTACAACTAGATGATCGCGTACGCCGTCGTCTCTCTTTAGATATGTAAACTGTTTTATTACTGACGTAAATGAAAAATTCAAACATATTAATCAGATAAAAAATTTATCAAATGTCAAGTAATAATTATTATTCTTTTGACTTCTTAAAAATTTTAAATAGTAAACTATTTGCTCTTTTTGTGTGAATCTAGCGATTCTATTAATGTCTGAGAAAATCATCACTCGCTTGTAAATCTACTTATATTTTTTTAAATATTTTGTTCCTAAGCAACTTTTATAAAAGTCGATTTTTAGGAAGTAAGATGTAAATGTTAGTGAGACTATTATCAAACTTTAGAGCGATTCTGTGCTGTGAAATGGAAAATTGAATCAGCTTTTCTGTTCGAATTACGGCCCTCTCCTATCATGTAGAACACTTATTGAAACTGTTCTTAAGTGTTGTCCTTTTATGTAGATACTCCTATAAATGTTTGATAGGGCCATCTCGGGAAATCTCTGTCTCCGCTCGCAAAGGGTCTGCAGGCAAATAAAACGGAAATCCCAAATATTATTCGACGACTTTTTTCCTGTGCTCTTCCGATGTGAACTTTTATTTTTATGCTCTAACATATTCTTATCGGTAGACAGACACGCTCCCGGAAAAATTTAGTGACAAACTGATTCAAACCTTTGAGCGGAATAACAATTGTCCTATTTCATCTTACTTAAAAAGACCTTTTTTCTCTTCTTTTTAATGTGATATGATGGTGATCTGGTGTGGTAATGATGAAAATTATATGATTTATCATCCATTTTCATAACACGATACTACAGTTTCTTTCATACTTTGTAGTATGAAAAAACTTTGTACTTGTAGTAGAAAAAATGAAGAAAGAATCATCCTAACGAAAACTGTTGCATAGCTGCATTACAACTTTCTTCATTTTATTACAAGTTTTAACAAGAAGTTTGCTTAAGCTACAGTGATAACTAAAGAGAATCACAGAGTGTTCAGACGGAATTAAGACAACAATGTTTATGTGTTTAGCCTGTCCTATGGACTCGCCTCCACTTATCAACCGCACTCAACGTATCTTCAAACAGGAATTTCGAAAATAAAACTAACTATTCGAAAGCTTAATTCAAACAGTGCGAATATTTTCCCTGCAATCCTCGTACAGGTACGATGACGTAACGTTACTGCGATAACATTTACACAAGGGAAATTCCAATATCGAACTATTTGCGCTTTTTCCCCAAATGGAATTTCTTTGTGATGTACAGACGATAAATATTCTGAGAAAAATGTTACTAAGCGTTTGAACATTCAAAGCAAGCAATGAAATTCACATTCCCAAGTAGATTTTCTATATAATACATAATAGAAAAGCTTAATTAAAATATTATAATATGTAGAAAACCAGCCCCACTAACCCATGGTAGAAATGGCCCAAATGCCCCCATATAAACTCTACAAACGAAGGTCGCGGGAAGCCGCTGGATGCGGGCAGCGTAGGACGGATCAATTTTGAGATCTTTGGGGGAGGCCTATGTCCAACAGTGGACGTCTTTCGGTTGATAATGATGATAAAACCAGCGGTTGTTAAATCCATGTAATCAGCCACTGGTCCAAGCGTATACTTTAATGCTTAATATCTAACATCATTTCCTCTAACAGAATTTTTAAAACAGTAAAGTTTTTTAAAAAACGTTTTACCCTGCTCATTTTTGTTTTAAACCTTAATCATTAGAAATAATTAAAAAAATATTTCTTCTGTTTTCAATTTCACTGTTTAAAAATTTGTGAATGTATCTAATCTTTTAAACCAAAACAAATTTCAATAATTTTTTTTAAAAAAACTGGGCAAATTGCGAGCATTTTTTCCGTACAGTAAAAATTCTATATCAATTTTATAATTTTTTCTTGTTGTCTATAGCTAAGTTACAATGAAATTCTTTCGTAACTTTATCTATAAACAATACAGAGGAGATTCAGACCAAAAATTTTATTAGAGTATCGTCAGAGAACATTTAGAAGAAATTTAGAACAAATAGAACATTAGTAATAAAAATATTACATTAACGGAAACAACCTATAATCACATAATGTTATAATACTGTGCTCTGACTGACCTCTAAGATTACAGTTATTGCATAACTATCATTTATCTTGTTTTGTATGTGTTTTTACAACAGACAAGATTTTAAATGTGTTATGTAATATTTACTAATAACATTATTATCAATAAACTCCATCGAACAATTATAGATTATGTGTTGTTGGATAATATTTTGTAGAATTATATTTAATTGTGTATATACTTTATTTGCCAAAATTGTCGTCTGTTAGAACAATATATATATATTGTATAAGGTATATCCCGGATCTGCTACTGATAGATTTAATTCCCTTTTAATATTACAAAAAAAAGGATAGAAAAAATTATTTATGACCGACGATATAAATAAATTAGTAAAAATTTACTAGATTTGACTTAATATTTACACGAAGAAGGATTTTTACTATTGCGAATAAGTACATTAATTATACAATTTAATAATGTATTTTATGAACTAACAATGTGCAAAGTAATAGTAGATATAGAACACGTATATTCAATTTCATTTTCACTATTACTAAGCGTACAGATAAACAACTGTACACTTTTTAACAAAGGCAACTGTCCCTCTTAACTGTAACTTCGTAATTCGGAACAATAAATGTATACAAAACTTATTCAAAGCAAGCAAATACTAAAATTATCCTATATCAGAAGCATGCACAAAGCAAAGCCACTATTTTCACACTAAACAAAACATGAAGACAATAATTATTGAAAAACTCGTGTTTGCTATTTATCATATTTTTAACAATGAAGCTGTATCAAAATTTAGAGTATGCACTTTTGATATACCATCATTTTGCAACAATATTGTGTATGTAGTCTGGCCGCGAGGAGAAAATTTCATTAACGCTTTGCACGTTCAATTACCGAATAGTAGGCACATATTGATCGTGGTTGATTTATGATGTACTCATAAATAGATTGTAAATTAGACAACAACAGAAGTGAAAACAGCAACAACCCTGTTCACATTTACTAAAGGACACAGTAATCAATAGTATGAGATTTTTAAATATTTAATTTGTTCCTAATTCAGCAGTAAAATGTAATTATCTAAGTACCTTTTCCTTTCCCAGAAGTCGGTAACTTTAACTTCAGCTGTCCATTGTCCCCGATGATTAATTACCACCAATCACATACTCATCACCTTACCTACATTTCCATCGTTTGACTTATATTTCCTGTACACTTTTAACTAGTTCAAATGGTGATAAATCTCTGTTGCTGGAGACCGTCTAGGTAGATAACACCGCAGCGTCTATTTCTACCGCCGAACAGTAGTGTGCAAACATTACTGGGTTCTAGATTGATAGGCGCTGTAACTGTAGTGTAATTACCGGGGTAACGAGACTCAACATCTTATGTCTAAGGCAAGCGCAATGTGGTGCAGTGTATACCATCAGGAGAAGGTCCCGCTCCGCTTGTCACTTAACTGAATTAAAAAAAAATTATAAATTTACTTTGGCAACTACAACTACAGTACACAAAGTCAACGAGTTTTGAAATTATGCCGCATGTTATAAAAATACTTACGTATCAAAGTTGTGGTCATAAACCAATTTATAGACTAAGACATTAAATACATTACCAACTTTAAGATACCGAAAAAACTTTTTTAAAACACAAACAACAGCGTGACATGAACCTTTCCTTATTAATCGCATGATTTGACAAAAACATAATGATTCTGAAGAGTCCATCATTAATAACAAATTAAGGTTACTCCATTACGTAAAACATTTTGTAATTTCGGTGAGAAGTAGTAAGTTTTCTTTTTGTTTTTTGAGAACAATGCAAACACCTATTTTTAAAAACTTTAAGATACAAATTTTCTTTTCCGTCAATATATGTAATATTAACATAATATTGAACAGTTTACGTTTTATAACATTTTTTTAACACAATATCTCACTTGTTATATTGTACAAAGTCTGTAGGTTAAAATAAAAAATAAGAAAATTTTCAAATTTAACAGTGAGGGTGAACCTTCCACATATAGGGCCGTACACCACAACGCTATCTCTTCGCGGAGAGTAAATTTCATTAACGGCGTGCATGTTCAATTATCAAATATTCCCCGTATATTGATTGGACTTCGCTGATATTGCGGTCATCTATTCACTCTGTCTGCTCATCGATAATAGAGCTAGATAGCCTGCGATGTACAAAACAATAATAATATTAAAACTTATTAAATAATTCACATTATATTTACCATTAATAAATAATATGCTTTTTTACTGTAAACAGCAATAGTAAACGGGAATCACACAATTTGTTTAATCTATCGATCCTTTCCAGTCCATATTTCCTCAATATTCAAGAGAAATTATTTTTTTATAATGTATTAAACAAGCGTAGGAAATAGATTTGAACATCCCTACCATTATTCTACGCTGAGCTCAGTCACAAGACGTAATAATTCTATGAAAAGATAACAGTTACTAAGTGCCTATTACGATTATGCTTCACTCGCAAACCTGCATGACTAATGGGATGAGTACGCCGCTTCTTTCGACCGATCTTTACGGAAGAGACGTATGTTCAGAAATGGATATCAATATTCTTAAAAAAGTAAAACAATGAACGTAATAATTCCTTAAATATCTAAAACCAAACGTCTACGTTTCTATTTCTTACATTACATGCATAATATGGCTAAGGAATGAGATGGTACATTGTATTATCAGTATTCCTTACATATCTAACTCAATTAATCCTTGTCCGGGGCGCTCGAGCGTGCCACCTCCGTCAAAGTCGCCACCGCAGTTACGAGTAGATAAATAATTCCGCTCGTTCTTATACTCTACAACTGCAACTAAATTACATTTGCTAAAGTTGTCTGCTTGGCTAGTCGCAAAACGACTATACTAAAAAAAAAAGCTTATTTAACATTTGCTCAGCTTGACATCGACCCATTAAAGAAAACAATACAGTTACATAAAATTCGTCATCTACTTTTAAATCAATGTATAAAGTAAACCTAAAATAAGTGACCAGTTCCTACCATCATTTTCCGCCGAAAAAAGCAAACATACAAATAACCCCAAAAAAAAAAAGAAAAAATAATGCATCTACTAATACTGCTACTAAATTTGGTTATAGATAAAGCAATTTTTTTTTACTGTAGATGTGAAATGTATATATTAAGCACAAAGTTAATACTTCAAACGTAGATAAAAATCAAAATTTTTAATATAAACAATATTTACCGCCTCCGTGTCATAGGAGTTAATCGCTTGCCTTGTGTCACACGAGGACCATGGTACGATTCCGGAACCGCGTACGGTGGTGGGGTTTGGATGACATTAAAGTTAAATTCGTCGCCATAACAGCATTGTGATATTCCGGTAGTCTACTATTTTTATTTTATTTTTATTCGACGAAGGGTCCCTCACGAGCGTAACATTCACCTGATGGTAAATGATACGCCCGTAATATCGTGGCGCTAGTTAGTATAATGATAGCCATAAGATGTTAAGTCTAGTTACCACAGTAATTTCACTAGCTACAACACCCTTCAAAGCGGAACAGCAATGTTTGCACACTACTATTTATCGATGGTACCGATATAGCTAGGTGTTTTCTATAAACTGTCTCCGACCACAAAGAACTATCACCAGTACAGTTACAAATGATATTCTATTAACCCTTCACCACCTGCGGTCATAATGTCACTTAAACTCATGTGAAACAAGTCATGTTAGGCTGTAGGATATTAGTAAATTTTAACACCCGAAATTCGAAAATAATGTGTTGTAATAGTAAAAGGATCCAATAAAAACATCAGTGTAACTATAAAACAAACAACAATTACCCATAACATTGGGTTAACAAATGATCAGACCTAGTATAGACAATTGATGTTACAATAAATAAAGTGTTAACAGTTTTGCGCTATTTCTCGATTTATTCATCCACAATAAATGTTTTCCTAATAATGGAGCAGATAATATGCAGAAATGTAATAAACCTGTTTTATAATCAAAATTTTTCGACAACGACGAATATATTGTCCTAGAAAAAAACTTTAAACGATACATCCCAATTACAACGATAAAACCCAAAGTAGCAATATCTTATTGAATAATCCATGTTTGAAAATTATGAATGACCCTATCGAAAGAGTGCAAGAAGCCTCCAATTTAGACAGATGACTTCCCAGAACTTCATTTCGAATGCTGCTACTTAATTACTGTTACTCTGTTTACGGCCCGTGCCTGTTATCAAGGACTGCACGAGCAGTTCAGCGTAGACAGAATCGTTTTATTTTTAATATTCCTCCGAGGAGTCACGTGACACCGTATTTGAACGCGGGCAACTTTCTTAAAATGGATGCAAAGCGAAAATTTCACTTGGCTTGTCTGTTATTAGATGTCATAAAAACGCAAAAGCCGCATCCCTTGTACAAAACGCTAAGCTGGAGACAGGACCGCTTCTAGTATCAGTGTCGTGCTGCAACAAACTCACTGGCAATGCTACAATTTAGAAGCACATCGTTCAGGGGATGTTTCAAACACGCCGCTACCAGTTGCTGGAACAACATACTGCCTCCCATAAAATCCTGCTATGCAAAGGCAACTTTTAAAAAGCTCTTAAAGTTACATCACCAGCATACAAGTGTCATCACAAAATAGGAGCGGTACCTAAGGTATTTATACATATCTATATATAATTTAGTTAGTCCATCTATAATTATATATTTAATACTTTTATGTTTTCAGCTCAATCATGGGTGTTATTGATTTTACCCGTTGTTGTATGTATAGCAAATAGATGTAATAATAAAAACTTATCCTATATTATAATACGTATGTTGTATATTGCTTATGCATGTGCATGTATATACAGATATGTATGTAAGTGTGTAAATAACATCGGCATAACATCCGCGCACACTTCTATCCCACAAACGGTGGTCGCTGAAAACCATCCACCTCCGCGATGACATGATCGGCGTTGCAATTATTTAATATTTAATTATAATTTTTGTGTTTTTTTTTATTAAATTGGACACGTATAATTAAGTGGTCAAGTGTCAATAAAAATATTTTCTTTCTTTTTATCTTTTATACATAGATTTATAAATAATTATTACTCTTCGATAACAGAAGATTTTTTTAATACTTCTTTCTATATACGCCCGATTTTTCTATGATAGGAGTGTTCCTCGAAAAATTATTTATCACGAGTATGCTTTTAATACTGCATATTTCAATATTGAAAGCTATATTAAAACATTAACTATATTGAAACAATCATAAATAAAATTAAAAAAAAAACCGTCTAGCTAGATACCCAGTGCCGCAAGTTTTCGAGTTTTCCTGGTAATATTAGGTCCTTAGATGTGAAATTGGCGTTTTGTACGGAAGGAATATAAAGTAATTTTTTTGTTTTTCGTAAATTATATTTAATTAATCACAGTATGCACTATCAGTTATCTATGCACTTTTGTCATCTCATAGATAGTTCATTGATCCCTTTACTTAAAAAACCATGAGGGCGAGAATCAATAAACTCTTTGAAGGCGAGTTGGACTGTCGCATCGGAATTGAATTTTTTCCATGTAAGAAGTTGTCGAAATTCCGGAAAAAATGGAAATCTATTGGGGCAAGATCCGGGGAGTACGGTGGATGTCGCAGACATACCGATTGTAGCTCAGTCTAACTTAGTGGTTGTTTGTTGTGCAGTGTGTGGTCTTGCATTGTCGTGAAGCAGCAGTGGCCTAGAGCGATTGACCAATCTCGGTTGTTTAGCAGCTAGTTCTTCCTTCATGGTTTGCAGTTGCTGACAATAGATATCTGCCGTAATCGTTTGGCCAGATTTTAGAAAGCTGTAGTAAACGACACCGGCGCTAGTTCACCAAACACTCACAAGTAACTTTTTCTGAGTCAATTTTCGTTTAGGGGAGAATTTGGCTGGGTCTCCAGGATTTAACCATTGCGACGAGCACTTCCGATTATCTTACAGTATCCACTTTTCATCACAAGTAATGATACGTTTTAGAATCCCTTCATTACTGTGTCGGTAGAGCAAAGTAACACAGCAGCCGACGCTTGTTTGCAAGTTTGATTCACTCAATTCATATCGTTCAAGTTTTTTGTTTTCCCGATTTGCTTCAAGTTGAATAAATACAGTTTTGTCACTTACCCCAAAGCCTGCAGCTATCTCTGTGCTTTGTGATGGATCCGCTTCCACAATAGCTGTTAATTCTTCATTTTCCACTTTGGTCTCTGGCCGTTCACGGGTTTGGTTCTAAAGGTCGAAATTTCCAGAACCAAAACGTTGAAAACAAAAACGTACCGTCTTTTGCCACACCAACACCGTATACATCATTAATCCTTCGAGCTGTTTCTGCAGCACTGGTGCTACACGATAGAACTCGTACTCGTAAATATACAGTTATAGTTGTTTTTATATAGTTTTCCATAATCGGTAAGAAGGGACGCCAAAGAAAAAAATACTGACTAAAAAACAAATGAATGACTGTTTTCGAAACTCAAATGTACCAGCTAATTGAATTTATAAATTTGAATTTGGAATTCTTAACCAAAGAGGAGAGAGAGATATTTCAGATCAAAGTGGTCAGTACGACAAAACGCTAATTTCATATGTAAGGACCTAATAGTTCTTTGTTGCTGGAGACCGTCTATGTAAATGTTCTACAATTCTATACGCGGCTACAATTTCTGTCACTAAACAGTAGAGTGCAAACTTTACTGTGTTCCGCTTTGAAAGACGCTGTGTCTAGTGGAATTTCTGAGATTACTAGATTTAACATTATATCTCTCAGGTGACGTGCGCAATGTGGTGCTGTATATATCATCCTAATTAGCGCCACGTTGTTATCGACAGGCGTATTACTTACCATCAGGTGAACGTCCCGCCCATCTCATCGCTTAATTGAAAAAAATAAATTACAAAAATTGATATAGTAACTATAAAAACAGTGTTTTTTATTTTTTTTATATTAATTATGAAATGTTTGAGAAACTGAAATATTTTTTAAAAAAATAATTGTATAGAACATTGCTCTTATAATACACTCCGCTAACATTTATATAAGACTCCTACCTATTTCTATGGAATAATAAAAGCGAGGCCGCTTTATCAATTTTGAATAAGTATCAAAGCAAACATGTTTTTCCATGGTACCTTAAAAAGTCTCAAGAGCGCTACTTGTTACAACATGATAAGACACTTTGAGTTTATGTTTACTTAAACAATTTAAAGATTAATAAAATTATCCAATAGGTTATCTGGCATCCGCCAAATCGTAAAGTTATATAAATAGTAAGTATCTAAATTACACTTCATTAGCCGAAGGATTTGCAAAGTACGTATTTGTTCTTGCAATCCTCATTTGGTAAGTAGATGTATATTTAATATTCTAAACAACAAAGTACAGATTTAAAGACTAAAATGTTTTTAAATCTGTATTTTGTTGTTATGTAATTAAATTAAGTCGACTTTAAGTTTAAATCTTTTATTAATTCCTTATGGACACTATGAAATTTTTATATATATTTGAAAGTATTTTTCCTTCTATATATTTTTCAAAATTGTATGATATTGCAATTAAAATGAAACACTTCGTTTTTTAGATATTGTATTCAATATGGCCACAAAGAAGTTTGCAGGACCGTCTCCTTATACTCTCGATCTAACTTACCAAGATGATGATTACCTTTTTACGCAGTAAGTATTTATTAATTTTTAATAATTTTGAGCTTATACAAATTAATCAAGACTTCTAGTTGAATATTGACAGTCTTAAAGTGGAGACCATATCTAGATATTTATATCGAAAAAAACCATTTAACTAGAACTAATAGAGCGATGACTTGCGCAAGGTAGCAAGTAATAAATAGATGTATTTAATCGGAAAACGAGCTAGATGGAGTTCCTTCAAAAATGCCTATTTTTACAAACGATTAAATTCTGCTATTGGTTATATTTATGTCTCTTCTTTTTCTGAAAAATTTATAATAAAGCTACCCTGTATATTTTAATCCAGATTTCTGAACAACGTCACAGTTAAAGACAATGGAAGACAAAATGCCAAACCTATAGTTGCGGCCATGTTCGGTCTCGGCCGTGCAGGTTCAATTCATCTCAGTAGCATTGTAAAAAATCCACGAATCGTGTTGAAATATGTTATTGACGACCGCAGCGATAGATTCGATGAACTAAGAAATTACTGGAAGTTAAGCGATGACATTACTTTCATTACATCAATTGAAAGCGAAAAAGTTTACAAGGACAAAAGGTAAAAATTATGTGACTTTATACCATTTTCTAACTCGTTAAAAATTATTTTGAAAATTATAAATAAAAGTTGTAAAGTGTTATTAGTGTTAACTTAAAATTTATGCCACTTTGTATTATAATACGAGTCCATAAAACTTTCATCATCTTCACCATCAGCCGATAGACATCGACTGCGCGACATAAGCCTCCTCCAAAAACCATAAAACGAAAAACTATAGTTATTTTTTTAATATATAATATCTGGTCGGAGTCGCGGGAACCCACTGGGTGCGAGCAACGTGGGACCGATCGATGTAGAGATCATTGGGGAAGGCCTACGTCCGGCAGTGGACCTCTATCGGCTGATGATGATGATGACGATTGAATACATAATATGAACTTGAAATACTTCATAAAATAACTAATAATGTATAACAATGCAAGTAATCTGTTATTTTTTTTCTATTGCATAAATAAGAAAAGTTCTCATTAATTCGATTTTACAAATTATAATTTCCTTAACAGTGTAAACGTAGTATTCGTTTTGACTCCCACGAGCACCCATCATGAAATTGTTGTTAATGCACTCAAAAATGACAAGGATGTTTTCTGCGAGAAACCAATTGCTGAGTCTATTGAAGACACCAGAAAATGTTACGAAACTGCCAAGAGCAAGGGTCGCGTTTTGTATTGCGCTTATAACCGCCGTTTCGACCCTTCGTACAGAAGTGTTAAGGAACAAGTTAGAAAGGGAGCAGTGGGTCATGTCCAAATGATCAAATCTACAACCAAAGATTCCCCCTTGCCGCCTATTGAGTACTTAAAGTCATCAGGTAATAATTAGTATTTCTGTTCACACATCCTACAAAATAAATAAAGGTCTAGACTGCTATATAAAATAACCATGAATTCTTTGGAAATAATTAAATAATTCTAATCATTATTGTTTTTTTTTCAGCGGGTGTATTTCATGACTGCATAGTGCATGACATTGACATGATTTGCTGGGTATTGGGTGAAGTTCCTATAAAAGTTCAAGTAGCAGCTTCAGCGCTTATCCCAGAGATTAAAAACATCAACGACTTTGACACTATTGCTTACCTTCTCACATTCCCGTCTGGAGCTATTGCTATCGGTGACAACAGTCGTTTCAGTTCTTTTGGGCATGATCAGAGACTTGAAGTTTTTGGAAACAAAGGTAACTATTATACAAAGGAACAATTTCTTTATTGTTTGTAAGTTTGTAAATAAACTACGTTGTATGCCGGATAACTATTATAAGTCTGACTATAGCGCTTTTAATACATATTATTAATATGATTGGATGTTGAGTAAAAAATCATGAAGCATCACATGCCGTTATAAAATAATTCTTTCATACACACTATATTTATTAAACAAGATTAAAGACTAAAATAAGCAGTAAAGAAAGCCATTATTTTCAGGTCTGATAAAGGTGGATAACGAGAAACCGTGCCCTTCGGTAGAGTACCAGCTTGCACGAACCGGTGTTAAGCATAATCCAATCTTCTATTCATTCCCATCACGTTATAAGGCTGCTTATGCTGGTGAACTTGAGCACTTCCTCGACGTAATACAATGTAAGCATAAATTTTAATATATAAATTGATTGCTTGAATTATCATACAAGAAAAACTTTTTTTTTACGAAGAGAAGTACGAATTATTGATTTATTTGTAACAAAACTAAAATTATCTTTTATTTAAAATATTGTAACGTTACAAAGGATTTATTTTAAACGTTTAATAAATATATCGATTTTGTTGTTAGATGGTGACCAAGCTGATGTAACCAGTTGGCAGACCCTGGCTGTAAGCAAAATAGCTACAGCCCTCGAACAAAGTGCGCGTAGTGGATCAATTGTGAACCTTGAATGGAGCAAAGACGAAATCCCCGCTGAATACTCATAAAGACCTATTCCGACAAGTGATAAATGAAAAAAAAACTAATTGAGACTTGAAATAAATGTTTTTTTGCATGAACACACTTCTTTTAACTCTCGTTCAGTAATCCAATCTTTAAAAGATTCCACTGCGCAGCTATACTTTGCGGTTTAAAATGAACACAAGTTCATTTGCAACTATTTTGCGACCATTTAGCTAATTCTCTGTAGTGACCATTACTGTTGCCAGAGAATTTGTAATTTCCGTTAAGATTTAAAGCTTTCTTTAATTTCGTATATGCTACAAATGAGACCGACTTTATTCTAAATATTGCAGGTAAACATTCGGTGCATCGTATCATTGATGCTAGGAATCAATTAATGACGTCTTTGTTCAATTATGGACATCAATAGATTTAAATTTCGATGATTTCTTCATGTGATGAGATTGCGTTTCCGCCTAATGTTATTTCAAGCCTCTCAGTGATTCATGATAATCTAAATAATGCAAGAATGATAAATATTATTAACGTTATTGTTAACTTGACCGCCTTGTCGTGCCGGAGGAGCTCAGTTACCGTGGCGGGGTCGCCCACAGTGAAGCGAAGTGGAACGCACCCAACCGGCCTGCGGTGCGGGACTGGCCCGAGGCGGCCGCTCCAGGTTAGAGGACTGGTTGGATAACTGGAGCTCACCGAAACGACCGAGGGCTGCATGGGCGACTTTATTCTGCCCTTTGCGGCCGAGATGTCACAGAGGGAATACCCTCTGCGACTAACCGGTGTCGCACCGGCGATACGACAGCGGTGGGGTCGAGGGGGAATAGGAGTGGAGGAGGAGGCAACCGAGAGAGTCTTCTCTTTTAGCTTCCATGGCCTCTGGGCGACGGGTTCGGGGGAATCCGTTGCCAGCGCGACATCAGGAGGCCGAGGCGCCCTGCATGTTCCGGCGTACCCCATGGAGGTGGAAAGGGAGGGTTCATCCTTTCTCCCGAGGTGGGACTGCGCAAGCGGCCAGCGCCGGCGGGGTCGCGAATGGTGCGAAAGCGTTCCTGTAACCCCGCCATCAGGCGACAAATTGGAATATCGTGGGGGTTTCAGTCGGTGCAAGTCCGACATAACCTGTCCTTGCACCCGCGAGGACGGTTATGCGCAGGCATTGCCCCCACATTAATAAAAAAAAACCATTCTAAGTTTATATTTAAAAAATCCTTCCACAGCCCATTATTTATTTTATTACTTTGTCAAACCTTTACGATAAAGAAAAAATACAATTTAAAAAAATATATATATTTATATATTTCTAAATAATCATTTCGTTTAAAACGTACAAGAAAATCTCAAGCATAATTTGTCGTAGCTAATATAATTTAATAATAAATTTTATGGTTGCATTATATTTAAAACTTGTTAAATATCTTACAAATATGTTATACAAATAAAAAATTATATTTATCTTTGAAAGTATTGCAGTAAATAGAACGATGTTGTATTTACGTTGCCTTATAATTTTATAACCAATCTTTATTATATGAGAGGCTTATATCAAATGCTTACAAAGGAAAAATTAAATATGAATACCTTTCTTTACCCCTGGCACAGAATATTCCACTTCAATAAACTTACTTTGAACTAGGGAGAACTTCTATAGTGTATATGGTATTAGCTTTTAACCTAAACCACACCTTTTTGCCATTATTTTCATTGAAATTCATTAACAATAACGCTCTAGAACAAAAAAAAACTTTTAACTAACTGAATTATTTGTCTATTTAAAATTTCTTAAATAATATTGATGTACATGCGACCTGATAATTTAGTTAATATCATAAAATACAAAATTTATACTTTCCGTTTGACGCAGCCGGTAATCGCTTGATTTAACACGCTGCAGTCCTAATTCAATTCCGGGGGAGCATATTTACAGTTATAATGTTGGTAGTTATTTCTAATCTACCTGACTTTCGTCCTAATTACCCGAATTTTGTGCATCTGCCTCCAAAAGAACATTTCTATGTTCCATTCAACAACTAAAAGCCAGAGTATTCTGGACGAACATGCTTTACCGTCTTTGTCGCTATTATCACTTAACCTCATTTGAATTGAGATAAAATGAAAAAATAATAAGGTAAAATGTTTAGTGCCGATTAAGCAGTGTTTGCACCGTCGAGAAATAATTTACAATACAGGCGTTATGCGAACATCCAGAAAAATATAGCAATTGTTATCTTAACAAATCTATCGATGTCATAATTTAACGGCATTATGCACATTCTAATTGTTTTATATATAGCTGTGCCTTGTCCGCTTTTCTAGGCGTAATATAGAATTACATTTGAAATTTAGACTTGAAATTTGTCAGTATTCCCAACCGGCGGCAATCCGCCGCCCCTCGAGCCTCCTCCCGCAATTACTTTTGGGGTTAATATTTGGTAAAATTCATGTTTGACCTACACTCGGTAAAAGAAATATGTCTACCAAATTTCAAGTCTCTGGGTCTAATGGTTCCAGAGATACATTAATGAGTCCCTACATAGGTGGAAATCTCATATATATATGTATAATCGTAGGAACTGGTTTTTTTTATTTCTTGTTACGTTAATGTAGTCTATGTAACAATCAATTTTGTCGTTAAAAGGTTGTGATTATATATCAAAAACCCTTTGATCAATTATTTGACTATTTTTGTTTAAAAAAAATTATCTTAATTTTACACATTACGTCAATAGTAATTATTGACATAATGTACAAAATTCATCAAAACATCACAAAAACTGCGAGAAGGAGTAATATATAAGTAAAGCGGTATTTCGTAATATTTTTACAGGATTTTGATATTTGTGAACATGTACCTCTCATTTAACAGTAATTAGTCATTGTACATTCCCCAACCCTCCAATAGACTATCACAGGCAAATAATGAGGTCGTAATAAAAAAAGTATTTTTAATAAATTTAAGAGTAAACGGCAGGAATGTCATCGTTGCTCCAGTCGATTTCTACAGTCTTGCCTGTACGCGCACTCTCTTCGGCAGCAGTTGCGATCTTGCTAACGGCCAGCGTTTGCCAACTAGTCACCTCCATCTGGTCACCATCTAAAATAATAACGGTATATTTTATTTTATTCATTCTAGACAAGCAAAAATGTAGAAAAATCATCATTTATTTATATCATTTTTAAATTAAAATCAAAATAATTCATGCTATTCACTTTCACGTTTTTTGTAAATCTCAAGGCCACGAACACATCGTGGCACTCTGTATCTAGCAAGAACTAGAAAGCGCATCACTTACCATCAGATCAATATTAAATAAAAAAATACCACTTTTGAATCAATTTTCTTATGCTTAATTTAATTTAAAAATTAATTTCATTAACACTTTTCTTTTACATTTCTACATGATACTTACATTGCACGACGTCGAGGAAGTGCTCTAGTTCATTCTTATACGCAGCCTTAAAGCGAGAGGGGAAAGAATAATAGATAGGATTGGTCTTAACACCTTCATGACCAAGATAATGTTCTAAAGATGGACAGGGTTTCTCATTTTCCACTTTCAGCATACCTGAAGGAATTTAAAATATCATAACAGTATTTTTAACGAAATTACTACAAAAAATGTTATAACTCGTATAAAAAATTATCTCTCTACTATATTATATAGCTTTATTCAGCCATAAATACTATATTAATTAGGATTTTCTTTGGCTTATTAAAAAATTCTAATAATTTTATTTATTATTCCCCATATCTTTACCTTTATTTCCGAAAACTTCAAGTCTTTGATCGTACCCATAAGCACTATAACGACTATTGTCTCCAATAGCAATAGCGCCTGAAGGGAAAGTGAGAAGAAAAGCAATAGTATCGAAATCGTTGATAGCTTTAACATCGGGAATGAGTGCGGAGGCAGAAGCCTGGACACGAATAGGCAGCTCACCTAATACCCAACAAGACATATCAAAGTCGTGCACAAGGCAGTCATGGAAAACGCCACCTGAAATTAAATTGCTTGTAAGTGATGGGCTGCATCAAATAGATACCAAAGTAAAGTTCTAAATATTTTAAGTAAAAATTTATGATGATTTTATTTAAGCACAGTATTTACAGAGATTAAAAACGGTGATAAGTTGTTATTGCCGGAGGCCGTCTGTTTACTACTACAGCATCTATTTCTGCTGTTAAGCAGTAATATGTTATTCAACGACTCATATACAAACAATATAATAATAATATAAAATTTTGCGATGTTGACTAGCTCTGCGTACATAATATAATGAAAGCTTGATTAAATAACAAATTTCCACAACTATTTTACTGTCTTATGAATAGAAAAACATAGTTTTACTTTGCAAACTTAAATTAATTAAGAAGCCACCTGAAGTCTTCAAGTAATCTATAGATGGTAATGGTGAATCTCGAGCAGTTACTTTAAGTATCTGTACATGTCCCACAGTTCCATCCCGAACTTTGTTTTTTAAGCTTTTATAAGCTGGATCGAAACGTCGGTTAAAAGCAGCGAACAAGTTCCGTCCCTTAATTTTTGCAGCTTCATAGCATTTCTTGGTATCTTCGATAGTCTCCGCAATAGGTTTTTCACAGAAGACATCTTTGTTGTTGGCGATGGATTTGACAACAATATCGTGATGAGTATGAGTAGGAGATCCAATAAATACAACATTCACACTGTAATCATAATCCTAATTAAATTAAAAGGAAAGGAAAAAACCTATCGCTAAATAATTAAAATAAGATCTTTTCGAATCCACCTTTTTAACTTTTATGTTATTAAACTATGTTGCTGTTATCTAGCAGTCATACATATACGCTAACATATAGTCTAATCAAATATCCACAATTGTTTGGTAAAAAAAATGTCCCATAATAATAACTTTACATGTCCACAGCAAAGGGATTAGATTTATTACAAAAAATGTTTACTTCAGTATTCCAAATTGTAATTATTTATAAGACCACATAATCTTTACCTCTTGTCTTTGTATACTTTCTCGCTTTCTTTTGAAGTAAGAAAAATAACATCGTCTTTCAACTTCCAATAATCCTTAAGCTCACTGAACTTCTCGGTGCGATCATCCACAATGTACTTCAGAATAATTCGTGGATTATTAATAATACTGGTCAAATGAATAGAACCAGCACGGCCTAATCCGAAGATAGCAGCTACTACAGGTGCTACGCGAGATCTGCCGTCATCTCTTGTAGTAACATTCTTTAAATATCTAAAAAAAGGAAACAATGTTTTATTTAAAGACTCATGTGCCTTCTTATAACAGCAGCTTAATTGTTTTTCGAGCTGCTCGTCACATTTATTATTTACTAGTGGTAGGGCTGTGTTGCTGGAGACCGTGTAGGTAGGTACCTATTTTTGCCGGTAAACAGAAGTGTGCAAATATTACTGTGTTCCCGTTCGGAGTTGTAGCTAGTGAAATTACTGACTAAAAAGCCTTAACATCTTAAATCTTAAGGCGCCAAGCGCAATGTGATCCAGTGTGAACCCTCCTAACTAACGCCACCTTGTCACAGGCCGGGGTATCACTTACTTTTAGCTAGAGGGATTATGGTTTCCTAGTAGAATTGAGCTATTTTAAATTTAACTAAGCGATGATATAGACAGAACGGTCACCTTATAGCAAACCATATACATGCTTACAATAATGTGATGCTTGTTAAGATGTTAACACTGTACTACATTATGTTAACCGCCTTAAATCTAAGGATATTAAATCATGTTACTCTAATAATTTTACTAACTACGACGCCCTTCAAAGCACAGTGATATAAACATAAATTAGTAAAGTTTTAACGGCAAACATAATGTTAAAAGAACATTTTTGATGTATAAAACTTACTTAAATTTTATATCGTATTATAACTTTTTAAATATTTAATACATAATTTAACAAAAAGAACTTTCATTATATTAAAGTTAAAGTTATTAAATATTAGATACTCTGTGTGAAGGAAGTCCGTCTCCGGATATGTGGATGCAAACTTAAAGGGCGACGGTCCGGCAAACTTTTTAGTAGCCATTGGTGACAAAACCCGTTAACTGAAAAGTTAATTATTTCCTTTAATTTAAAACAAGCTTATAAGCTATAATTCTATTGATAAAAATCGAAAATAAAACAATTAAAAAAATATGAAAAGCAAACCTACGTATTTTGTAGTCTTTATATCAATATACTTGAGAAAAAATTAGATAAACTTACCAAGGCGTCCGGAAACTACCAAAGGTAGGAAATCGTAACGAGTACTGAATAAAGTAATAAATATTAAGTTTCATTAGAACGTTATATAAAGCAATATCTCCACACTATTCACATTTTGACATAGATAACCTATCCGATACCTTTGTAATCAAAATAATAAACAAATACAATTGGATATCAATAATATGATGTAAGACAATCTATCCAATTTCCCAAGGGTAGCATCGCATTTAATTTATTTTCTTTATCAACTTTATAGCATTAAATGCAAAGTTTATATTTCTCAACTATACTTGTATATATGTATGTATATATATATTAGCTTTGGCATGAAATCATTTTTATACAATTTACCTCTAACAAAAGTAAAACCATTTAATGAATTATAACAATAAAAATTTTAGTCCATTAGGCATAATGCACAAGCAAATCTAATATGGAAGAAAAATATACAACGCTGAATTCCAAAGAAAAAAAGAAGCGAGCGGGGATATTTGTACAAAATGAAAGGAATTAAAAAATAATATGAAAATAATAATATAGAATGAACATGGTTTATCTTAAGCTCCGAAAATTTTTAAAATATTGACATTGTTTATGATGAAATTTTCATCATGAACTATATTTTAAGCAGCACACTTCATTATTATTACTTTGTTAATATATGTATAAAGTCGCTTGCTAACAATTTAATACTCTTAGACATAACCTATAATAAATACTTAGCATTCGTACAATGAGGTATGATCGGTGAAAAGAGAGGCTCAACTCTCGCTACTATTGTTAAAACCTATTCTGTTAAAAAGGTTTAATTATACTTTTGCCTCTTTCTATATACAATAAAGCGACGAAACGAGCGGGACGTTCACCTGATGGTAGGTGTTACACCTGCCTATAACAACGTGGCGCTAGTTAGAATGTTATATATTGCACTAAAACGCGTTCGTCACCTGACACGTAAGATATTGAATGTCATTACCAAAGCAATTACACTATCTACAACACCCATCAATATGGAACATAATAATGTTTGTATACTACTCTTTGTCGGCAGAAATAGACTACTCGGTCGTCGAAGACGGGCTCAGGTCCGTTTTCCAAAACCACCTTCGCTTGTATCGGATGCAGCACTCATAACGATGCATCTTTACCCAATTTGGGGAACATTGGTGACTAACAAAAATTACGTACTACTATTTTGCTACTATAGTAAATTATTGAATTAACTTCATTTAATAGGCGCAGAAGGTCTTGAACAGAATAATCGAGATAGAATAGCCTATAAAATATAAAGAATCTGTTAGAAAAAAAAGAATAATAAGAAATTGTCTATATAATATATAGACATATTTATGCAATTTCGAAATTTGTATCCCTTACGTGACGTAACAAATACATAACTTTTAAGAAACAATAACTTTGGTAACAAAAATTACAAATCTTTGAAACCAACTAAGAAAATTAAATATTTATTAAGCTGCGTTCAAGGCTATATTCAATAAATAATTTTAGACTTATTCAATAAAAATATATAACATAAATTGTCTGATAATGCCAATAAACCAATAAAGGTAAAAATAAATTACCATTCATATCGCAGCATATAAATTTCTGTACCTTTCAACCGATCTCTAAGAAATTTATTAATGAATTTATTAAAGAATCCAATAAACTCAAATGAAATGATTTTAATAAATTTTTCCTCTTAGAGTGTTGTCCATTAAATACTGAGTATGTTTTTATTTTCTACTTATAGTACAAAGAAAAAACATTAAAACAAATAATCTTTACTTAAAAAAATACACGAATACTGCATGCGTGCATGCATGCTGAAACAGTAATTTTGTCTAGAATGTTACATTAAAAATGTAAAAATTAAAATTACTGATAGTACATCTTTGTTGCTAGAGTCTGTCTAGGTACCACTGGAGCTACTAATCTGCAGCCAAACAGTAGTGTACAAACATTACTCAAAACATTACATTCTAACTAGCACCTCGTCGCTTCGTTGAATAAAAAAGAAGTTACAATTAAATGATAATATCAATATAGACTTTAATATTATAAAGAAAACATGAAATATTGAAATACTGTAAGAATAACAATTTTAAGGCAATATTATCCATAAATTTAATCGTTTGATAAAATAATAAAATAAAAGAATATGTTCATATTAGTTGCATATTAAATGTTAGTATTTTTTCAACTCTAATAATAATTTTAATAAAACAATGAATTGCAAATTACTATCACTGATTTTCATTAGCAATTAAAGCCGAACCTCAGAAATAAAACAATTTTTCAAAGTAAAGGTAATATTCACAGAGAATTTATGTGATATATAACCCAAAACTTTATCGAATTCCTAATATATAACAAATATTATTAAAAATTGTTAAATTTGTAACTTAGGACATATAATTGAAATCATATAATAAAATTTCATTCCAACATCAATCTCGTATTTATATTTAATCTGTAACTTTGGTACAAAAGATTGTAATTCATGGCTTTGAAATGACTAGAAAAGTTTTTGTGGAAATTAAAAAGTTTCTCTAATCGGACTGCTCGGTTATATTGTAATTAAAATATATAATTCGTTAAATAGTAAGTTCCTTTATTCCATTAAAACATATAATATTTAAGGTTTTATCATATATTTTCACTAAGGATTATTCCAACGAGGAAACGTTTAAGTTGAAAACCAATTAACATTGTTTAGAAAGTTTTTAATTTTACAGAGAAACAATAATAATTTTCAGAAAAAATAATGGCTAGCCAATGGGGACAAAAAGCTGAGGAATTGGAAATCTCCAACAAAGTAGCAGGTTTAGGTTTAGCAAAGAAAGGTGAAAACCAGAAATTGGATTCAGAAGATGCACCCGATACTGTTAATCCAGCAGAAACATCACTTCTAATGAAAATAATAAGACAAGGTTTAGTTGAATCAAAATTGGATATTGAAATTCAAAGGAAAGACCCAAATTCGCCACTGTACTCTGTTAAAACATTTGAGGCTCTACATTTAAAACCTAATTTACTTAAAGGTGTTTATGCAATGGGATTTAATGCCCCATCAAAAATTCAAGAAACAGCACTACCTACACTATTAGCTGATCCCCCACAAAATATGATTGCACAGTCTCAATCAGGTACAGGTAAAACAGCTGCATTTGTTCTTGCTATGTTAAGTAGAGTGGATTCATCAAAGAATTATCCTCAAGTATTATGTCTAAGTCCAACTTATGAGCTTGCAATTCAAACAGGAGAAGTTGCAGCAAAAATGGCAAAATTCTGCCCTGAAATTAAACTTAAGTATGCAGTAAGAGGTGAAGAAGTACCAAAGGGTGCAAAAATCACTGATCATATAATTATAGGAACACCTGGTAAAATGTTAGATTGGGGTGTTAAATTTGGAATGTTTGATTTAAGTAAAATTAAAGTATTTGTGTTGGATGAGGCTGATGTAATGATTGATAGACAAGGCCATCAAGATCAATGCGTAAGAATTCATAAGTGCTTACCACCAACATGCCAAATGATGTTTTTCTCAGCAACTTATGGTAGTGCAGTAATGGAGTTTGCTGAGATCATTGTACCTAATCCAATTATTATTAGATTATTAAGAGAAGAAGAATCATTGGATAATATTAAACAATATTATGTAAAATGTAAAAATGCTGATGACAAATATAGAGCTATTTGTAACATTTATGGAGTTATAACAATTGGTCAAGCTATAATATTTTGTCATACCCGAAAGACTGCAAGTTGGTTATCAGAAAAAATGTCCAGAGATGGCCACTCAGTAGCTGTGCTGTCAGGAGAATTAACAGTCGAACAAAGAATAGCAGTATTAGATCGGTTTAGAACTGGCTTGGAAAAAGTTTTAATTACAACTAATGTTTTATCTCGTGGCATTGATGTAGAACAAGTCACTTTAGTAGTAAATTTTGATATGCCTATGGACATAAACCGGAAAGCAGACTGTGAAACATATTTGCACAGAATTGGAAGAACTGGAAGATTTGGCAAAGCTGGCATTGCAATAAACTTAATTGACTCATCTCAAGCTATGCAAATATGCTTAGATATTGAAGCACATTTTGGTAAAAAGATCCAATTGTTGGACATTGAAGATGCTGAAGAAATTGAAAAAATTGGTGCTTAAAATAGGCCTTTGACATTTTGTATTTGCTTAAATTATACTATTTTGCACAATCTAAAGGAATTTTAATTAGACTGTTTTCTATAAACACTGTTATTTCAGTATCTAAGTATCATTTTTTATTTGTTAAACAAAGCAATGAGATGGGACATTCACCAGATTGTATGTGGTACATCTGCCCATAGCAACATAATGTTCGTTGAAATAGTATACACTGCACCATTTTGCACTCACCACCTTGAGATAGAATAAATCTCATTACCCCAGCAATTTCACAACCTAAAACACCAAAGCTATTATAATTTGAGACTGAGATTGTACAGTTTTTTAAGTGATGTAACTTATATTTTCGGGTATTTGACTTGTATGTGCTATTGACAAATAATATCAACTAGGTGGGTACTTCATAAATATTCACGTCACTTTAGAAAACGGCTATGTAGCAGCTAACATGTACTGCTTACTCATGTGTTTTATCATATATTCAATAACATTAGCAACAAGGTTAAACAGTGAATAAAAAAGCAGTAGAATTTTAATAATTTAAACCACAAATGAACAATTTGGATCATTATATAGATCAATTAAAATGTTGTTTAGAGCTAATGGCGTCGCTTTAGATCCAGCTAAAAGAGCTAATTTTTATTAAACTAAAATGTAAAAAAAATTACATTTGACGTAATTATTAACTAAACCATATCTTTTGCTGGATTCTAATGATAAATAATTTAAAAAAGGCTCGAATGGCAGTGGTGGGTCTCTGTTGTTGGAGACTACCTAGGTAAGTACCACCACAGCTCCTATTTCACAAATGTTTTTAGAAAACAAATCGCACAACTGCATATAAACATTAACATGTTCTTGTTTGAAGGGTGCTGTATGTAGTGAAATTGCTGGGGTATGGAAACAACTTCTTGTCTCAGGTGAAATGCGCAGTGTATATCATTCTTACTAGCATCACATTGTAATGGGCAGACATATCACTTACTATCAGGTGAATGTCCAGATTGCCTTGTCACTTAATTGAATAAAAAAAAACTAACACTATGATAATAAGGGATTCTATCAAACAGTAATTACACATTCTTTGCATTCATTTATTTATATCTAGGCATTAAACTATTTTAAATAAATAAATTATATTGAAAGAATGATTCACTTCAGTCTCAGCGTGCAGTTTGGGCTGGTGCTTCAGGATTTGTAGCCCCAGATATCATCACAAAAATAGCAATTGGTATTATGTACATCCACTGTAACAGAATAATATTTGTTAATGTTTCTAAAATACAGTCTCTATAATGAACTATAAATATTAAATTGAAATTTAATATTACACTCACATATTTTGCTAAAAATGATCTATTATCCTTCAAATCTCCTTTTTCTCTAGCTTCTCTTTCCCGCTCAAGCTTTTGTATGTAAGATGCAGTATCAGGTCTATAGAAAAAAAATATAAAAACTCAGTAGAGTTAATAATAAATCCTATCAATGTTACATATAGCTATTCACTCAACATGATTTGAAGAATCTGTTACAATTGAGAATTCATAAGATCTCACAACATAAATAGTGAAATATGACAAATATTAATATCCAAAGGACCTCACAATTACATAAAAAGATTTGTTACTGTCATAATAGCAATCGAAAAATTCACGACTGCATGCTTGCACAAGAATGTTAATAAATAATCTATACAGTTTATATCAGTAAACCAAATTATTAAAATCTTAATAATAGAAAGAAAACTACACTAGAAAAATAAATACATACACTACTGCTTGCTCTACTTGACGTAAATAGAAGTTTGACGTAATTTTGTACTCTTTATTTAAACTCTCAGGCAAATGAGTCTCTGTTGAATTATTCACTTGAAAGCTAACTGCAATAACTGCCCCATTTGGCAATACCCAAGCATTGATAACATCAGCTAGTCCATTATCGAGAAAAGCTTTTGCTTTAACAGATGAAAGAAATTCGGTTTCTTTGCTGTCAGCTGCCGTAACTAAAGATTTGGTAGTGTAAAAACCGTCGACTTCTGCTAATTCCTAAAAAAGAAAAGTTATTTCAGAGAATTCGATGTATTTTGGTACTATATAAGTGATTGTTGTCAGATGCTTACAGTACCTTTAATTCATTTATATGTTGTTCTTTAAATGATACTTGCTCAATTATAGGGGTACCGGCTCTAATACTCTTAAGAGAAATATTTCCTCTATTGCAATATTTTTCTCCATTACAATTTAGAGAGTGCTGAATCTTTATATTTAGCCATCCATCATAATCTATACAGGTCTGAAAAGTGAGTCAGGAAGAACACATTATATAAGCACAAATGTATTTTACTTACACATAGTAATTTGAAAATATATAATGTAGAAAAGTCTTTATTTATATGTAACTACCACAAATTGAAGCAGGAAACATGAAACTATAGTTATTAGTTGCTTCATATTTTGTTATCCTTCGTCGTGTTGTGTTATCAAGAAATTTACTACTTAAAAATTATTTTCTAATTCGTTTCAGGTTAGGATGAATCAATAATAAATATTTTAAATTTTTTTTAATTCATGGCTCGGTAAAGCAGGCCTGTGAGCCAATACTTTTCAGGATACACACAGTACTTTTTTTACTTAATTGATTTGTTGTTAGATTGTTACTTGGATTTACTCCATGATATAAAAAATTTCCATTTTTTTATTAATACAGAATTGTAATTTTGTTTTTTAAATGTATGATTTTACTAAAATTTATATAAATCTAACTAGGAAACATCGTCAATTAAATATAAAAATTACTGAATTTAATGTTTTTTTTTTTCAATTTAATTAAAATAGATACACAAATGTTCTGAAAGTGATATATTAAATTTACTTCTGACAATACACAACGTAATCGAACCGTAGCCTTAAAACGTTGGCGGTATGTTCACAACACAAAAAAATTAAAATATGTCATATGTTTTTAACATTAACTTTAATACACTCGGAAACATACTTGTACCACGGTCAGTAATTTAAATTATATGAATATTTATGAACTTAACATCATTTTTTTCTAAAGAACGGCGAAAGTTCAGTAAATATCAGATCGTAGTTATAATTTCTTTTAACAAATTGTAGTTAGAATGGAGGAGGTGGATTCTATCATTTTACACTTTCTACGACAATTAAATATGTAAGTATATTATTTTTTTCTTTTTAATTTTAAAAGAAGTACACCAGTTACAAAGACGTTCGTAGTTTTATATCATCTACAAATTCCGGAAAAAATTGTATGATATTAATGATTTTAGTCTATTACATTAGGTGTTCCAATATTTATATATCTATCACCACTATATTCATATAATTTACAATCATTTCAAATTTCATTTAATTTCTCATTATCATTTATTATTCCAGAAATGTTAGTGATGATTTTAAGAACATATGTGATCTACCAGTTGGCTTAAT
>JARDWD010000817.1:0-12597 GCA_029034505.1 Ornithoptera priamus
CTGAAACGAGACGCAACTAGTATTTATTTGATATAAACCTAATATTACCGTAAGCCGTTTCATGAGAAGGAATCCTCTTTGTAACGCGTATTCTCAATTAGATCGTGTTATCTGTAATTTGGTTGATCTATCTATCTCGCTCGCACACGTTGTATATACTGTTGCTGAAACGAGACGCAACTAGTATTTATTTGATATAAACCTAATATTACCGTAAGCCGTTTCATGAGAAGGAATCCTCTTTGTAACGCGTATTCTCAATTAGATCGTGTTATCTGTAATTTGGTTGATCTATCTATCTCGCTCGCACACGTTGTATATACTGTTGCTGAAACGAGACGCAACTAGTATTTATTTGATATAAACCTAATATTACCGTAAGCCGTTTCATGAGAAGGAATCCTCTTTGTAACGCGTATTCTCAATTAGATCGTGTTATCTGTAATTTGGTTGATCTATCTATCTCGCTCGCACACGTTGTATATACTATTGCTGAAACGAGACGCAACTAGTATTTATTTGATATAAACCTAATATTACAGTAAGCCGTTTCATGAGAAGGAATCCTCTTTGTAACGCGTATTCTCAATTAGATGGTGTTATCTGTTATTTGGTTGATCTATCTATCTCGCTCGCACACGTTGTATATACTGTTGCTGAAACGAGACGCAACTAGTATTTATTTGATATAAACCTAATATTACCGTAAGCCGTTTCATGAGAAGGAATCCTCTTTGTAACGCGTATTCTCAATTAGATCGTGTTATCTGTAATTTGGTTGATCTATCTATCTCGCTCGCACACGTTGTATATACTGTTGCTGAAACGAGACGCAACTAGTATTTATTTGATATAAACCTAATATTACAGTAAGCCGTTTCATGAGAAGGAATCCTCTTTGTAACGCGTATTCTCAATTAGATCGTGTTATCTGTTATTTGGTTGATCTATCTATCTCGCTCGCACACGTTGTATATACTGTTGCTGAAACGAGACGCAACTAGTATTTATTTGATATAAACCTAATATTACAGTGAGCCGTTTCATGAGAAGGAATCCTCTTTGTAACGCGTATTCTCAATTAGTTCGTGTTATCTGTTATTTGGTTGATCTATCTATCTCACTCGCACACGTTGTATATACTGTTGCTGAAACGAGACGCAACTAGTATTTATTTGATATAAACCTAATATTACAGTAAGCCGTTTCATGAGAAGGAATCCTCTTTGTAACGCGTATTCTCAATTAGTTCGTGTTATCTGTTATTTGGTTGATCTATCTATCTCGCTCGCACACGTTGTATATACTGTTGCTGAAACGAGACGCAACTAGTATTTATTTGATATAAACCTAATATTACAGTAAGCCGTTTCATGAGAAGGAATCCTCTTTGTAACGCGTATTCTCAATTAGTTCGTGTTATCTGTTATTTGGTTGATCTATCTATCTCACTCGCACACGTTGTATATACTGTTGCTGAAACGAGACGCAACTAGTATTTATTTGATATAAACCTAATATTACAGTAAGCCGTTTCATGAGAAGGAATCCTCTTTGTAACGCGTATTCTCAATTAGTTCGTGTTATCTGTTATTTGGTTGATCTATCTATCTCGCTCGCACACGTTGTATATACTGTTGCTGAAACGAGACGCAACTAGTATTTATTTGATATAAACCTAATATTACAGTAAGCCGTTTCATGAGAAGGAATCCTCTTTGTAACGCGTATTCTCAATTAGTTCGTGTTATCTGTTATTTGGTTGATCTATCTATCTCGCTCGCACACGTTGTATATACTGTTGCTGAAACGAGACGCAACTAGTATTTATTTGATATAAACCTAATATTACAGTAAGCCGTTTCATGAGAAGGAATCCTCTTTGTAACGCGTATTCTCAATTAGTTCGTGTTATCTGTTATTTGGTTGATCTATCTATCTCGCTCGCACACGTTGTATATACTGTTGCTGAAACGAGACGCAACTAGTATTTATTTGATATAAACCTAATATTACAGTGAGCCGTTTCATGAGAAGGAATCCTCTTTGTAACGCGTATTCTCAATTAGTTCGTGTTATCTGTTATTTGGTTGATCTATCTATCTCGCTCGCACACGTTGTATATACTGTTGCTGAAACGAGACGCAACTAGTATTTATTTGATATAAACCTAATATTACAGTAAGCCGTTTCATGAGAAGGAATCCTCTTTGTAACGCGTATTCTCAATTAGTTCGTGTTATCTGTTATTTGGTTGATCTATCTATCTCGCTCGCACACGTTGTATATACTGTTGCTGAAACGAGACGCAACTAGTATTTATTTGATATAAACCTAATATTACAGTAAGCCGTTTCATGAGAAGGAATCCTCTTTGTAACGCGTATTCTCAATTAGTTCGTGTTATCTGTTATTTGGTTGATCTATCTATCTCGCTCGCACACGTTGTATATACTGTTGCTGAAACGAGACGCAACTAGTATTTATTTGATATAAACCTAATATTACAGTAAGCCGTTTCATGAGAAGGAATCCTCTTTGTAACGCGTATTCTCAATTAGTTCGTGTTATCTGTTATTTGGTTGATCTATCTATCTCGCTCGCACACGTTGTATATACTGTTGCTGAAACGAGACGCAACTAGTATTTATTTGATATAAACCTAATATTACAGTAAGCCGTTTCATGAGAAGGAATCCTCTTTGTAACGCGTATTCTCAATTAGTTCGTGTTATCTGTTATTTGGTTGATCTATCTATCTCGCTCGCACACGTTGTATATACTGTTGCTGAAACGAGACGCAACTAGTATTTATTTGATATAAACCTAATATTACAGTAAGCCGTTTCATGAGAAGGAATCCTCTTTGTAACGCGTATTCTCAATTAGTTCGTGTTATCTGTTATTTGGTTGATCTATCTATCTCGCTCGCACACGTTGTATATACTGTTGCTGAAACGAGACGCAACTAGTATTTATTTGATATAAACCTAATATTACAGTAAGCCGTTTCATGAGAAGGAATCCTCTTTGTAACGCGTATTCTCAATTAGTTCGTGTTATCTGTTATTTGGTTGATCTATCTATCTCGCTCGCACACGTTGTATATACTGTTGCTGAAACGAGACGCAACTAGTATTTATTTGATATAAACCTAATATTACAGTGAGCCGTTTCATGAGAAGGAATCCTCTTTGTAACGCGTATTCTCAATTAGTTCGTGTTATCTGTTATTTGGTTGATCTATCTATCTCACTCGCACACGTTGTATATACTGTTGCTGAAACGAGACGCAACTAGTATTTATTTGATATAAACCTAATATTACAGTAAGCCGTTTCATGAGAAGGAATCCTCTTTGTAACGCGTATTCTCAATTAGTTCGTGTTATCTGTTATTTGGTTGATCTATCTATCTCGCTCGCACACGTTGTATATACTGTTGCTGAAACGAGACGCAACTAGTATTTATTTGATATAAACCTAATATTACAGTAAGCCGTTTCATGAGAAGGAATCCTCTTTGTAACGCGTATTCTCAATTAGTTCGCGTTATCTGTTATTTGGTTGATCTATCTATCTCACTCGCACACGTTGTATATACTGTTGCTGAAACGAGACGCAACTAGTATTTATTTGATATAAACCTAATATTACAGTAAGCCGTTTCATGAGAAGGAATCCTCTTTGTAACGCGTATTCTCAATTAGATCGCGTTATCTGTTATTTGGTTGATCTATCTATCTCGCTCGCACACGTTGTATATACTGTTGCTGAAACGAGACGCAACTAGTATTTATTTGATATAAACCTAATATTACAGTAAGCCGTTTCATGAGAAGGAATCCTCTTTGTAACGCGTATTCTCAATTAGTTCGTGTTATCTGTTATTTGGTTGATCTATCTATCTCGCTCGCACACGTTGTATATACTGTTGCTGAAACGAGACGCAACTAGTATTTATTTGATATAAACCTAATATTACAGTAAGCCGTTTCATGAGAAGGAATCCTCTTTGTAACGCGTATTCTCAATTAGTTCGTGTTATCTGTTATTTGGTTGATCTATCTATCTCGCTCGCACACGTTGTATATACTGTTGCTGAAACGAGACGCAACTAGTATTTATTTGATATAAACCTAATATTACAGTAAGCCGTTTCATGAGAAGGAATCCTCTTTGTAACGCGTATTCTCAATTAGTTCGTGTTATCTGTTATTTGGTTGATCTATCTATCTCGCTCGCACACGTTGTATATACTGTTGCTGAAACGAGACGCAACTAGTATTTATTTGATATAAACCTAATATTACAGTAAGCCGTTTCATGAGAAGGAATCCTCTTTGTAACGCGTATTCTCAATTAGTTCGTGTTATCTGTTATTTGGTTGATCTATCTATCTCGCTCGCACACGTTGTATATACTGTTGCTGAAACGAGACGCAACTAGTATTTATTTGATATAAACCTAATATTACAGTAAG
Source organism: Ornithoptera priamus (assembly GCA_029034505.1). Classification (NCBI taxonomy): domain Eukaryota; kingdom Metazoa; phylum Arthropoda; class Insecta; order Lepidoptera; family Papilionidae; genus Ornithoptera; species Ornithoptera priamus. Next base: position 4,483 of record JARDWD010000817.1, read on the forward strand.
CCGTTTCATGAGAAGGAATCCTCTTTGTAACGCGTATTCTCAATTAGTTCGTGTTATCTGTTATTTGGTTGATCTATCTATCTCGCTCGCACACGTTGTATATACTGTTGCTGAAACGAGACGCAACTAGTATTTATTTGATATAAACCTAATATTACAGTAAGCCGTTTCATGAGAAGGAATCCTCTTTGTAACGCGTATTCTCAATTAGTTCGTGTTATCTGTTATTTGGTTGATCTATCTATCTCGCTCGCACACGTTGTATATACTGTTGCTGAAACGAGACGCAACTAGTATTTATTTGATATAAACCTAATATTACAGTAAGCCGTTTCATGAGAAGGAATCCTCTTTGTAACGCGTATTCTCAATTAGTTCGTGTTATCTGTTATTTGGTTGATCTATCTATCTCGCTCGCACACGTTGTATATACTGTTGCTGAAACGAGACGCAACTAGTATTAAACGATAAATACAAATTGTAAAAATAACACTTGTTATTTAATAATAGAAATTCGTACCTGTTATTGCGTAACAGTAATAATAGATATGTTTGTAGTGTTATAACCGTCGTCTATTTTGAACATGTCAGTGAACGTTATGGTTTTGGGGGTGGTGGTGTGGAGACGAGGATGGTGAGTCTGCTGGTGCGAGTGAGACGGACGATGTTGCAGAGAACGTGCGGCAGTCGTATGATGGTATACTGGGGGGCGGCTGCCTGCCGTACTCCGGCCACGTGCACGCCAAGCAGACCTGGCTGAACCGATATCTGCAGTGAGTACACATGCGGCTGGATGGAGATGAGAGCTGTTCAGAGCTTGAAGCGGAACAGCAGCGATGACCCTCAGACCGTCAGGATTTGTTATACCTTTACTATATAGTCACGTTCAGCTGGTGGTAAGTGATACCTGTATAACATAGCGCTGTTTTTTTTTTTTTTTTTTTTAATATTCTCTTGCTTGTGGTGGATCAGGGTATTTATTTTTTCCAATCATTTTCCATCCTTTTCCTGCTTAATCTTAATCTTCCATTATATCTTTCGCTCTCTGCTGCTCCTGGCACGGCGCTGGTCAGGATGAACAGCACCGCATTGCGCTCGTCGCTTGGAGACATAAAATGCTGATCCCCGTCACCCCAGTAATTGCACCGACGGGAACACAAACGGGAAAACGGTGACGTTGCCGCTGGTTAGGATGTTTACACGATACCATGAGCTGGTCGCTCCAACGCAAGATGTTGAGAGTCGTAGCCGCTGCAGCTAGTGTAATTATTTCGGTGAAGAGATTGTACATCATCCTAATTACCATCACGCCGGTATGAGTGGACTCATCACTTAATATCAGGTGAACCTCTCGATCATCCCAACCATTCGTAAAAAAAAAAAAAAAAACTGGTTATGGTTTACGTTACGTTACTGGAGGTATATTAAAATATCTTTGAGTAAATATTGCCCTACCTGTTCCCCGCCGCAACCCCCTCAGGGGTGACATCTTGTAGAATCCGTTCTCATCATTATCAGCCGACAGACGTCCACCTGCTGGGCTGGACATGACATCCCCCGAAGATCCTTCACCAGATCGAATTCACCAAAAGGAATATTCCTATCAAATGTCAAGTGTGAAGGTCCTACCGTTCCAGGGATATCCTGGCGAGTGACATCTCTTATGTACATATGCAGCATGCTCTCGTGCGGTGGTGTGTAATGCGAACGTGTCCTGCGCAGCCAGTGGCGCGCATGCGCCGGCCACCGCAACAGGGCGATGCCGCACATAAAGACGTACACGCGCGTGTCGCCGGACGTCCGCTCCGCCGCGTACCTGCTGCTCACCTCCGCGAACTTGAGCAAGGCCGCCTGGGGCAACTTCAACCGGAGCAACGGCGCGCTCAGGATCATGAGCTACGAGGCAGGCGTGCTGTTCCTGCCGCCGTTCGTCGTGAGTACACAGGCACACGCACACTCGCACGCACACGCACATGATCACGCGCACGCACACGCACACTCGCACGCACACTGCACACATACACACGCGCATGCGTCGTTACGTACGTTCACACGCACACGCAAACACAAATGCTTGTATGTATATACAATTTTATATGGTATGCATTACGTCGGTGACGGCAGGCACCATCACGACCAGCTCCGTACTCTCCGGCTAACAATATGACTTAAAGCGTCCTGGAGCTCGTGAGCCTCGGCGATCAATAAGCGAGCCTTGGGACGGGAAACGCATGGCGGTATTGGAATTGCCGTAGCACAGCGCGGGTGGTGAGGGCTTCGCCCATCCGTGGGATGTTTCAGCCAGAGTGCGGAGGGGCATCGGTGCGTTCCGTAAGAGATCTCGAAACCCCCCACCCCCCTTATACACTGACGGTGACCACGGAAGAGGTTTTAGTGAGTAGAAGTCTCATAAACTTGCCTCCAGAAGCTAGGTATTAAGATTTTCTCAGCAATAATAAAAAAAAAAGGTATTTTCCTATTTTTACTGACAGGCAGTAGTGTGCAGATATTACTGTGTACTAGTATCAATGTAGTTTACCGGGGTGACAAGAATTTATATATATTTTAAAATGGCGTAATCATGCTAACGTTCGCGACGTGAATACAATTTTAGAGCGAAACGATAGCGCGTTTTAAGCAACCACCGGCGCCGCCGGTTGGTCCCGTTGCGTCAACCTGTTGTTGTGTGAGCGTCGTCTCCGCAGATCGACAGAGACTTCTTCCCGCTGGACGAAGGTGACCCGGAGCGGCTGGTGCTGCCGTACGACGTGCCGCCACTGAAATACACACCGGAAATGAGGCCATGGGTGGCCGATTATCTAAACTAACCTAACCTAACCTAACTCCCGAGAATACCAGCAAGGAATCAAGTGAAATTTTGAAGTACCTTTGACATTTCTTTTTTTTTTTAATTGAATTATCCTGTATCACCTGTAGACCAGGGTATGCAGTGTGATATATCAAGAAGACAAACACTACGTGTTCCTCTGTAAAAATGTATTTTTTTTTATAAAACTGAAAATCAAAAACACCAACAAAATTAGTCGACTAAATCGACTGACCGTGTAAGTACCACTGCAGCGCCTATTGCAGCCATCAAACAATAGTATGCAAGTATTACTGTGATCCGGATTGAAGGGCGCTGTAACTAGTGTTATTAGTGAAGAGACGAGACTTAACATCTCAAGTTTCAGGCGACGAGCATAATGTGATGTAGTGTATATCGTTCTAACTGACGCCGTGTTATATAAGCGTATCACTTATCATCAACTTAGCTTCCCGCTCGTTTCGTTTCTTAATTGTATAAAAATATAAATATAACTTGTAAAATTCGCACGACTTTTATTGATCGAAATATCTTAAAACAATAAATAAATAAACATGCCAACCTACACTACATACTCATAAGCGGCATGATGAAGAGCGCAATGTGTTATGTAAACATCCCGACCTTCACTACATACTCATAAGCGGCATGATGAAGAGCGCAACGTGTTATGTAAACATCCCGACCTTCACTACATATTCATAAGCGGCATGATGAAGAGCGCAATGTGTTATGTAAACATCCCGACCTTCACTACATACTCATAAGCGGCATGATGAAGAGCGCAATGTGTTATGTAAACATCCCGACCTTCACTACATACTCATAAGCGGCACGATTAAGAGCGCAATGTGTTATGTAAACATCCCGACCTTCACTACATACTCATAAGCGGCATGATGAAGAGCGCAATGTGTTATGTAAACATCCCGACCTTCACTACATACTCATAAGCGGCATGATGAAGAGCGCAATGTGTTATGTAAACATCCCGACCTTCACTACATACTCATAAGCGGCACGATGAAGAGCGCAATGTGTTATGTAAACATCCCGACCTTCACTACATACTCATAAGCGGCATGATGAAGAGCGCAATGTGTTATGTAAACATCCCGACCTTCACTACATACTCATAAGCGGCATGATGAAGAGCGCAATGTGTTATGTAAACATCCCGACCTTCACTACATACTCATAAGCGGCATGATGAAGAGCGCAATGTGTTATGTAAACATCCCGACCTTCACTACATACTCATAAGCGGCACGATGAAGAGCGCAATGTGTTATGTAAACATCCCGACCTTCACTACATACTCATAAGCGGCATGATGAAGAGCGCAATGTGTTATGTAAACATCCCGACCTTCACTACATACTCATAAGCGGCACGATGAAGAGCGCAATGTGTTATGTAAACATCCCGACCTTCACTACATACTCATAAGCGGCATGATGAAGAGCGCAATGTGTTATGTAAACATCCCGACCTTCACTACATACTCATAAGCGGCATGATGAAGAGCGCAATGTGTTATGTAAACATCCCGACCTTCACTACATACTCATAAGCGGCATAATGAAGAGCGCAACGCGTTGTGTATACAACCTAACCAGTATCACTTTGTTTTAGTTGGTACCCCTATATAGCTATCACTGTCAGTGTTCGGTCCGCTCGTCGTGTAAGTATCGCAATCGGTTTTCGCCACTGACGCTTACGAAGCACGCAATTATGTGTAACACTGCGTTAGTGCGCGCTGTGAGGACACGACGATACCGGTTATTTTTTTTTTTAATGTATTCCTACCGCCTGCTCAGCGGAGCGGCAACCGGGTGAAGGACGCAGTGTATTTCCGTTACCATCTTAGGTAGTAGTACATCTACCGTCAATACTCTACTGGTGGTAGTGTCTCTGTTGCTGCAGACCGTCTAGGCAGGTACCACCGCAGCGCCTGTTGCAGCCGACAGACAGTACTGTGCGAACATTACAGTGATCCGGTTTGAAGGACCAATAGCTATCACTGGCGGTAGTGTCTCTGTTGTTGCAGACCGTCTAGGTAGGTACCACCGCAGCGCCTGTTGCAGCCGACACACAGTACTGTGCGAACATTACAGTGATCCGGTTTGAAGGACCAATAGCTATTACTGGTGGTAGTGTCTCTGTTGTTGCAGACCGTCTAGGTAGGTACCACCGCAGCGCCTATTGCAGCCGACACACAGTACTGCGAGACGTTACGGTGATCCGGTTTGAAGGACGCTGTAACTATCACTGGTGGTAGTGTCTCTGTTCCTGCCGACCGTCTAGGTAGGTACCACCGCAGCGCCTATTGCAGCCGACACACAGTACTGTGCAGACATTACTGTGATCCGGTTTGAAGGACGCTGTAACTATCACTGGTGGTAGTGTCTCTGTTCCTGCAGACCGTCTAGGTAGGTACCACCGCAGCGCCTATTGCAGCCGACACACAGTACTGTGTAAACATTACTGTGATCCGGTTTGAAGGGCGCTGTAGCTATTACTGGTAGTAGTGTCTCTGTTCCCGCAGACCGTCTAGGTAGGTACCACCGCAGCGACTATTGCAGCCGACACACAGTACTGTGCGAAGATCATCGTGATCCGGTTTGAAGGACGCTGTAGCTAGTGTAATTACTGCGGTAACAAGACTACAATCCATGTCTCAAAATGACGAGGATAATATTGTGCAGTGTATATCGTCCTAACTAGCGCCTTGTTGGTGCGGGCGTATCACTTACCATAAGGTGATCATACGGCTCGTCTCGTCACTTAATTAAAAAAAAAAAATTAAGTTGTTTGTGAATCCTTGTTTATTGTGCTCTGGTACGTGTATGTGGTGTGAACGCAGCGATGCTGTCATGGCGGCGGATTTACAAAATGGCGGCGGCCACACCTTTCCCGCCTAAATCCAAATGCCGATTAAATAGAAACAACAGCAGTGATTATAAAATAATTATCATTATCATCATCATCATTATCATTAGCCAAGAGACGTCCACCGCTGGGACATGGAAACAATTATGCAACGCAACAAAATAAATGCAACTTTCATGTAACCCTAATCGTCGGGGTGGAAGGGGTCACCCACAACAACTCGCGGGAGCCAAGCCAAGGTCACCAGCTCGCGGTGCAGCCTGCTGATCAATTAACGCGCCACTGGCTCTCATCAACCCGCGTTGGGCCGGCGTGGTGGGGAATGGCCCAAATCTTTTCAAATGAATCGCCATAAACGAAGGTAGTGGGAAGCTGTGGATGCAGGTAGCATGGAACCGGCCGATGTGGGAATCTTTGGGTGAGGCCTAAGTCCAGCAGTGGGAGTTTACTGATTATAACTCATGTGTGTGTGTATGTGATTGTGTGTGTGTGTGTGTGTGTGTGTGTGTGTGTGTGTGTGTGTGTGTGTGTGTGTGTGTGTGTGTTTGTGAATGTATGTGTGAGTGTTTGTGAATGTGTGTTTGTGAATGTACGTGTGTTTGTGAATGTGTGTGTGTTTGTGAATGTATATATGAGTATGTGTGTGTTTGTGAATGTATATATGAGTATGTGTGTGTTTGTGAATGTATATATGAGTAAGTGTGTGTGTGCGTCGACATGTGTGCATGCATGTGGGAGAATGGGGGCGTGTGTACGTGTGTGTGCGCGGGGCCGTGACAGTGCATTGTATTGATACAATGTTGTTACGTGTACACGTGTTCGGCGATGCGCGCGCGGCGGGCCGTTTGATCCGGTCCATTGGTCTCCGTCGCGCAACCGATATATAGCGGCGCGCGCGCCCGCCCGTACCGTGTCCGCGCATGCGCCGCGACGTGCGACGGCTCTATACTCATCAACATGAGAGTAAGTAATTACATATACATATATATATATACGTGGGGGTGGTAAGGGGTTACTTTCCACTCAAGGATCCCAACCGACGAGGCTCTGACAAACCATCAACTGACACTGGATCAGCGCGGTGGGCCTGAGACCCAATTCCACCTCAATGAAGATCCTTGATGGAGGTCCATGCCCAGCCGTGGTCTTAAAATGATGAAGAGGATATCTATATATCGTTATTGTAATATGAACTGGAAAGAAAGAGAAAGAGATCTCTCTTACAGTGTTACGTTATTTGCTGAATTGGCACCTGCTTCCGTTAATGTGGGATGGTCATGTCCAGCAGTGGGATTTAGTGGTAAGTCTCAAAAGACCGTTTAAGTGCCACCGCGGCGCGAATAACAGCCGAGCAACGGTAGTGTGCAAGCATTACCGTGATCCGGTTTGAAGGGCGTTGTAGACAATGAAATTACTGGGATAACGAGACTTAATCTGACTAGCGCCGCGTTGTTGTGGGCGTATCACTTACCATCAGGTCACGACCCGCTCGTTCCGTTGCTTAATTTAAAAAAAAAATGTTCCATGACCAGCTGCCGTGTAATATCCACCAACCCTCACTTGCTGCTGTCTCTTCCAGTTCCCGTACTTCAGCTGGATTGTCCTCGCGAGCGTGGCGAGGGGCCAGCAGGACGATTACTACGCGCCGCAGACTTTCCGACAGGTGAGTTGACTTTTGTTTAACACGCAATTTAAAAAAAAAAAAAAACTATATCATGTTACCCCCACTTGGACAAACTACGGCACGCTTAAAAAGTAGTGATGAGAGAGAACAAGACCAAGACTTGAAGAGGTACTGGTCTTGGTCTTGCCTGTTTTATATCGCCAAGGTCAGCGCTTGAACGCGATCCTCACTCGAAGTCAAGTGATGTGGTCTGTGGTGGTATTGAAGAGGTCGTTTTTGGTCTTGGTCTTGGTATCACTCGTATGGTCTGATAGTTGGGTTTGATATAGTATGGTTCAAGGTTAGGATGGTCGCCTGAGACATGTTGAGGCTCGATACTCCAGTAATTATAATAGCTGTAGCGACTTTTAAACCGGATCACAGTAATGTTCGCACAGTACTGTGTGTCGGCTGCAATAGGCGCTGCGGTGGTACCTACCTAGACGGTCTGCAGCACCAGGGACCCATCACCAGAGTAATAGTTACAGCGTCCTTCAAACCGGATCACAGCAATGTTTGCACAGTACTCTGTCGGCTGCAATAGGCGCTGCGGTGGTACCTACCTAGACGGTCTGCAGCACCAGGGACCTATCACCAGGGTAATAGTTACAGCGTCCTTCAAACCGGATCACAGCAATGTTTGCACAGTACTGTCTGTCGGCCGCAATAGGCGCTGCGGTGTTACCTACCTAGACGGTCTGCAGCACCAGGGACCTATCACCAGGGTAATAGT